>JBCAUA010432653.1:0-17766 GCA_038406235.1 Peronia verruculata | reverse complement strand
GCTAAGCTCTTGAAGTTATTATTTTAACCAGGTATTGGTGCATTTTAGAATAAATGTGTGTATCAATCGATATATCAATGATATGGACAATATTTTGACAGTATGTATTAATATAGAATAAATGCCTATATAAAAGTAGGGGTGGGAACAAACAAAAAAGCGCCCATTTCTCTTCTTCTTCTTCTTTTTTGAAATGAAATTCCGTAAGGCAGTTGTCACAAATCTAGAGACTACAGCGAGCCCGCCTGCAGCTGTGCTGTGGACTTCTGGCGTTATCTTTTATTCTCCTGCAGGTGTGTCAGTCTATCTGTCAGAGAGGAACCTGCTTTAGTCAGGGAGAATTGTCGAGCTGTGATCTTCTACACTTTCGGTTCAAATTGTTCTGGATTTCTCCATCCACTTGGAGCTATCCATCCACATCCACATCCACATCGACTGTCTTATGTTTCAATCCCGCTGTGTCAGTTCGTGTGGCTCCATGCTCGTTAGATGTCGAAATCATCTGATTATGTGTTTGTTTGTTTGCTTGTGTTGGGGTTTAAAGGTACATCGATACGATCGCGGCTATAGCATCCCAAATGTGGTAAGATAGGTTAACACGAGAAGAATATCACCCCTGCGACGTCGAGGATCATTCCATGAGAGACACCCCACCGATGGCTGGCTTTCACCACCGTGTTTGTTTGTTTGTTTGTTTGTGTTGGGGTTTAACGGCACATCAGCATGATAATGGCTAAATTGTGCCAAACACGGTGAGTACATTTACACAGTGATAACGGACAAGACGTTTATGAGGTATAAGATATAAAAATATGTATAAAAATTTGGGTTATCCAAAAAAAAAAAAAAAGTATATGTATAACAAAACTAAAACATTCATGTAAACAGTTTCGCGGCGTCACGTGGGGGTCGTCGCATTCCTGTCAAGATGTTAGCTATATCGTGATGTTATAGTTTATTATAGGCCAATCTGGCGTAAAGAGCTCAGGGTGGCCTGCGGTTTCGTTTTGGTCTCGAGAGGTGGGTTTCTCGAGCTTCCCTGAAGTCGGCGCAGCCGATTAGTATGAGTGGCGATGTCAGCTGACAGTGGCAGGCCACACACTGTGGGGGCATTTCTCTTCAGAGAAGAAAATACTTCGTGAGGTGAGAGTGACCCAAACGCAGACGGTTGAGGACCACCTGGTCTCGTCTCGCGGCTGAGAAGAGCCTGGCCAAGGTCTAAGGTCTGGTTGGATACAGTAAAGTTTGTTTGCAATCTGTTGATTTCATAGCTGCCGCCATCACAATTTGATGTACCCATTGATGATCGGCCTACGATCTAGATGAGGGACTCCGTCATCCAGGGGATCTAGAATCAGGCCGACCTTGGCGATGGAATCTGCTGCCTCATTTCCTGCAATGCCCACGTGACTCGGTACCCAGCAGAACGCGAATCCACGCCGCCCCTGCTGAATAGACTCTATCATCCCTAAACGTGGGGTCATTCAGGGCCTGGAATTGAGACAGGGAGACTGCAAGGATTAGAAAGTTGATTAGTTTGGACCTACGTATGGTATCTAAAGCGATATCGATGGCTTTAGGCTCAGCCATGAAGATGGAGGATTTTGGGTTAAGGCCTCAGCATGTATTCCCAGGACAGTGAATGAGCCGGCGCCGACGGGTTTGTCGTCCCTGCATCTGTAAACAAAAGCTCGTATATTCAGCGCCCTCCTCCAGCTGTGTATTACGCTTTGCGCTGCAGCCAAGGATGGCCTCACAATTTCTGGACAGAAAGTCGTTTCTCAGCTGTTCACAATTAAATATTAAAAGGCTACCATTAAAATATTTCCACTTAAGATTGAAAATTTCAATGTGGACACTGTCACCGTTTTCTGCTGTCCTTGGCTGGATTTGTGTTTTTACCGGAACTGTGTGTGTCTGGGCTTATGTGACGACCAGTGTGTTCCACATTGTGTTGGTCTATCTGACCGTCTGAGAAAATATAAAACTGGTATGACCAAAATCCTCTGGAGAGCGAAATTTATGTCGTCATTAGCGCATGATAACATATAACTCATTTATTTATTTATGTTATCTGCGCTCAGTCAACCTGCACGATAATCTTCCTGTAGATTCTCTTCTTCTTCTTTAAGTCTCCATGTGTTCAAGGCCTATCCTCAGAGATCAGCCATTGTGGACTGTAAGGTGGAGAAGTTTCCAGATAGTCTGTTGTGTACACGCTGACCATCAACATTCAAAGATGGCAGCCACTCATGTCATTGACCCGATCAGGATTTGTAGCTATGTTTCAGAAAGGCCCACTGACAACAAAGAAGGGCAACCCAGTGACCAGGAGACACACTAGCCTGTACACTGACCACAACGTGCTTTTTTGTTCAGCGAACTGTCATAGGAGCTGTCATATATATATATATATATATATATATACATGTATATATATTAACGCAGCGCCCAATTACAGTCTGTCTCATCTTAGTTATTCCTTACGTTATTTATTTATTTATCCAAGCATAATTAATTGCATGCTTCAGTCACTATTTACGTTTAAAGTATCCGAACTATCGTTTTTTATTGAGAGGTGATTGCCCATCAAATGCAATGTAGTTTAGATTGACCACTTGTTCAGAATTTTGTTTGTGCGCTTGACAATTGACTTTCACCAGTGAACCCTCAATTCACTGAATAAATGGACTAACTAACTGCCAAGGGATTGGTTTTTCCTTCCAGACCACACCAGCAGAAAACGCCAACGACATCAAAGTTTTACAACAACAAAGCCAGCAGTTTGACAACAAATCATGAAAGATGTGACCCGCAGTGCAGCCTGTGCGTCTAAGAGCCGCTCTGACTGCACATTCCATGACAGCCAGTTTAAGTCCACATCACCCAACAGCTGACCTGGCTACACATCTTTGGACAGCCGGCTAGTGTGCTTAATTAGGAAAATAATGCAAGTGACATGGTGTGAGACGAAAACTATGACAGACAAGAATGCGAACGAGGGTTGAATCTGAAATAGCTGTCATATTTTTTTTTCTATGATAATTAAGACACACATTTACCTTATTTATTTGATTTATCTTGAACTTTTGCCGCTGTGATCTTTGATTCCGTCACGCCAGGCACTGGATCAACGTGTGGTTGAAAAAAGTACTGAGAGTGACTTAATGGGCTGCTTAGGACACGGCCCACATGACACATGAACATGTAAAACATCTGAGATTCCAGCTTGAACTGTATCTCAGGGTTAAGCATCAACCAGAGGGAAATACATGGGAGATATGAGAGACTACAGAAACAATATGTCTTCAGGAAGGGTCAATGATTTACATGTACTAATTTACCAGTGATCCTAGAAAAATGCCATTTTCAAAGCAAAAAAATGCCCCAAAATTCCACAAAAAATGCCGAAAAAAAAAAAAAAAGCTAAAAAGGGCAGCTCACGAATTACAAGAGATTTTTATAACGTTTTCAGTACAGGATTATCAAGGGTCTGATTATGGGTAATAGCATTAGTAATTAACATAAACACTTTAAAAAAAAAAAAAAACGGCACTGCTAACATGGATAATCTCTAGATCCTCGCTCCATAATTATACATGTATGACAAATACAAGATCAATGGACGGTGCGAAAACCTGATGTCACTGCATTTATGAAAGGCCACGATGAATAAGATTGATCTAGCTGAACACCTTTTGTAGTAGCTCACCATGCCAAACCACCATACACATGCAAAAGTTCAACAATTTAACTTTTAAGTTCCATGCGGGTAAGTCTATGATATGCAGTGAGGCCGGATCTACTCACAGTACGACACAGGTCACGAGTTTCTGTTGAGAAGCAATCAAAAAGACAAACCTCTGTGAGTACATGTACATGTATGTTATTATATTGTTATTGATCATGATGGTGATGATCGATTGTGATGTTGAACTCATGACTTTGACTATCAGATATGAATCAATTATTGCCGCCATCTTGTGCTGACCTTTGGCCGAATGTCCACTGGGACTGAGCTCACAAAACGTTAGCATGTGCTCATACAATATGTGTGATCTGACGTACATACCTTCATATGTTGACAGTCTGCCTTCATTATTGTCTTTGTTCCCTATGTCTGAGTGGAACTGCTGGCCTGTGTCTCTGTGACAATTGTTGGTCATGTATGTCCTGGTTGTGACCTGTTGTCAGTTACCTTAAACGTGTCAGTGGGGATAACTCTTGTATAACCCAACTAAAATTGATAAAACCCATTGATATTGGGTCTTGACAACACAACAAGACTAGTACTCTTACCACTGTATGGTGTGATCTGGATGTTTTGTGAGCAGCCCAGCCAGATTGTAGCAGAATACATGTGTGTATGTTGGTCTACATTGTATGAATGGCAAGTGTGAACGAGTAGCCGGCCAGGCTTTGAACAGGTCTGACCTTTGATACTGCTAAAGTTAAATTTAATACACATGTAATGTCCTTTGTATTTTTCTCAAACTTGACAGAAATAAGGTTAGCGTTAGGGTTAGAGTAACTGTTACATCCAGTGTCATAACATTCCGCGACTGACGGCAGCATTTTAGCATAACAAGTTAATTTTATAGCATAGGAGCTGATACATGTACATGTACGTGAATTCAGTTTTTTCTCTGACATAGATCGTCTCTGACATAAGATTCTCAGACATACAGATTGAGATATTCTCTGACATAGAACTTCTCTGACATAGACATTCTCTGACATAGATGGTCTCTGACAAAGATAGCCTCTGACATACAGATTGTCTGACATAGATATAGCATGCGTTTTTACTCTAAGCTGCCGACTCTAGGCATGCACATTCAATTTCCTGAGTAAGTACCCCTTGTGAGGTGCACATTTCATGCTGTGTGCATACACACGAACTTTTGTTGAATTCATTTGCCGAACGGCAGAGAATAGATACATGTAAATATTGTGTTTGTTTGAGTTGGGGTTTAATTTATCGGCACATCAGCACGAGATCACGGCTATATTGTGCCAAACACGGTAAGATAGGTTTACACGTCGAGAAGTAGAGAGAAAAGAGAGTGGGACAGAAGACAGGAACAAGGAGAGGTAGAAGAGATGTCACCCCTGGAATGTCGGGGATGGTATTCCATGAGAGACATCCCACCGCTGACGGGCTTTCACCACCTGCAGGTGGGAACAGAGAGCCTACTTATAAACCTCTGCCCTCCACCCACGGGGGTGGGGATAGGTAAAAGTACGTGTAGATCCAGCTGTTCTGAAGATACAGTCTTTCTGTGTATGATTACGCTGTTAAGTGTTAGTAAACTTAGTTGTCGCTCCTGGACGGTTCCCTGAAAACTGGCTTTGGAATGTCTCCCATTTGAACATACATGTACATGAGTACATGTATCTATTGGACAGTCGACGACTATGCATATGTTACTAATTTGTAAATTCATTGTTACATGTATGTGATGTACATGTATGTCAATTATGTCATAGATTTGTGCATCAATGTCTATATTTGATATATGTGCCTGATACAGAGCTGTGCAATGAGGTCACTCAGCTCAGATATATGCGTCGCTGTAGCGTGGGAACACAGTGGTGAGCAGAAACCAGAGTACTGTAACATATATACATCTACATATACTCAGTGTTGAAATTAACCTGATATCGAAGATTACAAGAAAGCCATAAAATGTTCAAATATGCTGTTTTCACCAAAAATATGAAAAAAAAAAAAAAAAATAGACTGTCATAATGTAAAACTTCCTCATTTTCACTGATGTATTCCTAGGACTGCACATTTCATGTTAACGCTATCTGTTGCCATACTTTTATCGGGATTAGACATGATAAGGACAGAGCTGTTTATTATTATAACAACAAGTGTTTAACATTATGTCAACAGTATTCAGAAATGTCAGTGCCTGCTTGGGTGCCTAGGACCGGTAGCCCCCCGTTCCTCCTTAGTCTTTCTGCTTAGCACCCCCCCCCCCCACCCATTATTATTATTGTTGGTATAATAGAATTATATTTGCCGAATTCTGTAATTAATACATGTAGTTACTGTTATCATTTGTTTTTTAATTAGACTTATCATTATTATAGTTAGCGAGTTTTATTACTATTACCGGTATTATTTTATTATTACATTGGTCACAAATGTCGAGCTGCTGAGTTTTATTTTTGCTATTGTTGCTCTACTTTCGCATTCCGACGCTCTTTTGGACCAAGCGGGATTCTAATATTGGTACAACATGGAGATTTATAAACATATATAGTATTTTTATATATATATATATACATGCATATATACATGTACGATCATATTGGACAACACGTGCGGAGGGAGAAAGAAAGAACAAGCAAAAGAGTATAAAAAGGAAAGAAATAAGAGACAAAAAAGCAAGCAAGCAAGCAAGAAAGAAAGAAAGAAAGAAAGAAAGAAAAAAAGAAAAGAAGAGGGAAAGAGAGAAAGAGAGAAGCGAGCAAGGATGGATATGTTTTTCAGTGTTGTGTGTTTTTGGCTGGAGGGGGGGGGGGGGTTGCTGTGTGATTTCTTGCGTTAACACCAAGTTGCCGAATTTATTGTTATCATTATCATTTATCTTTTCTTTTCTTATTTTTTAGCTACCATTAGCACACCTGGAGATAGACAGAGAATCTAGAAAAGGAGAGATGGTAGACAGGTTTTTCTGCTACATGTATGTGCCTTTTTTTTTGTGTGTGTTTCAATGCGGAACTGCTGGTTATGGTCAGTACTGAGCAAGGAAACAATGTCCCGGCTTCGATTAATTGATTATCAGTGGAGGAATTGCTTTCCGCAGGGATGTCAATCTGTCTACAAGAAAAAGTAGGAAAAGTTCCTAGCATATTCTTTTGCGACACATACACATATAAAACTGAAGTACGTTAATTAATGGTAGGCCTACATAGTACCGGACTTGGGGCCACCAGAGAATTACTGACAGCCAAAAAAGTAGGAAATCTGACATCCCTGTTTTTGTTTCCTTTCCTTAAAAATCAAGTTGTTGAAAAAACAGATCAGTAAATAAAATGAGCTCTTAAAGTAATTATTTTGATAAATTAACAGCATAAATAGTACACTGATTAATATCAACGTGGAATGTTTCTTAGACATATTTCAAAACGAAGCACATGCCAAACTTTCGTGCACTAACACTGATGGAATCCTCGCAACTTTCACGGTTTAAGGAATACCTCAGATAGGATAGCAACGAGATTTTCAGTGTGACAATCTTTTTAACAAGTTTTGGTGTACAATAACGGCATGTCTCGGCATTTCTGGCTTCTCTCCTCATTTATTATTGTATGAAATAAATTCAATGCTAAACGATTACGTCATCCATAGATTGTGCCCAGTAACAATCATGATGGCGGGCGATGCACAGCTCTATAGATCTGTGCATCAAAGAGCACATTTGATGTACATGTATGTGTATATGCATATGCCACATGCCACACATTTGCTACCATAATATCAAGGTAGACATTTGATGTCCAATATATTATAGATTTTTGTGCATCACTGGATACTTCATATTACAGTACATGTATTATGTTACAGACTTGCCCCTAAATATGGACATTTGGTGTGTATATTATAGCTTTGTGCCTGAATGTGGACACTGATGTGTATATTATAGCTTTGTACCTGAATGTGGACATTTGATGGATATGTTACAAATATGTGCCTGAATATGGACATTTCATATGTATGTGACAGATTTATGCCTGAATGTGGAAATTTCACGGATCTGACATGGATTTGTGCCTGAATATAGACATTTGATGGATAAGTTAAGGATTTATGCCTGAATGTGGATACATGTATTTGATGTGTATGTTACAGACCTGTGCATTCAGCATGGACATTTGATGTATAATTAAAGAATAGATTTGTTTTTGATGTGGACATTTCGTACATATACAATAGCCAAACATGTAATGAAGAAACTTTCCTGAGGAGATATGAACTATAAACCCATGTATCCAGTGTCTGGGGATCTATAAGAAGAGTCTGATGCAGTAAATTAAAAGAATGATATAACCTGTTCCTTGATGAGAGTGATGCTGTCTTTTTCCATAACTTTTTTAAACCACACAAAATTTGGGGGACAAAGCAGCATCATGTTCGTGAAGCAAATAAAACCGTTTATCTCTGAAAGTAAAAATCAAAATGAATAAACAAAGTAAACTTACACGTTACCTTTTTCGTACCAAATATTTTTATTTTATCTTGATTATTTTATCTCTCAACCAAACTGCACATCCACACGTTGTATCTCTCTCAGTAGAGCGCAGGCAAATATTCTCACATCAGCAGACACCCAAGCTCCTCTAAACACATCCACTACATGGAAATACACAAGCATAGCTCTGACATTATTCAACACTTAGTGCATAGGTTACCAGTCACGTATTCAGATGTAGACATGGCTGCTACACAATATCACACAGTCAGACAGACACATACGTCTTACACAAAGGTACACATTCAGACAAGTCTTTGTTTGTGTTGGTATTTAAATGCCATGTCAGCACGATCACGGCTGTACTGTGTCAAACACGGATACATTTACAAGTCAAGAAGATGAGAGAAATGAGATTTTCTACTGATATAGGAAATGTGATATTCCTGACACGTGTGTGCTACACAGTTAAATAAATGCATTACACAAAGTTATACCTTCAAACAGGCCGACTGTTGGCAAGTCCGATGCTTGGCTCAGCTATTATAGCCCACTTACTGCTTGTGTAAAGCACAATGGCAACATTCAAACCACAAAGACTGGACAGCTGTCTCCATCCTAGATTACAAGCTCATCCTGCACGCTATGACTAAAAAAAAACAACAAAAAAACAATGCACTAGCAGACTGAGTGACTTTTACATGAAGTTTCTACCAAACACTAAACAAAAAAGATACAAAACAACAAACAAACAAACAAACAAACAAAAACGGTGTACATCTCATCATTAGACCTGTAAGTGGCTCATTACAAGAATGTCAGAACCTCTTTCACAGACTGAAATAACAGCAATTTCAATACATTTGCACATGTGGGGGGGGGAGGGTTAAAAACGCTTCTGAAAACACCTTTAAGCAGATGACTGAAATTCCAACGATTGTTGGAAAAGTTACAGGTCTATAATTTCCAACAAGGAAAAAATTTACAGAAGAAAAGTTAAATTTACCAAAGAAAAACTTGGATAAAAATATTCCAAAGCATACAGCCAGTGACACCGTACATGGACAAGTGATTTATGGTAATCAGTGCATTGTCCACAAAATTTCATAACATGCAAAAAACTGACATGGTGAAAGAGAGAAAATGCTGGGAAAAAGTTGAAATGTTACATTTGGTTGTATAACATGCTAGAGGATGGGTGGATCTTAACTGTCTTCAGGATCAACTGATCTCACTAATACATGGCAGCTCATCTTCATGGTTTTGTGTTTTCAATACAATTTACATTTTACTTTGTGTTTTCAATTTCTCTAGCCTAGTCAAGAACCCAGGGCAAATGAGTGGGAAGTCACTCCGGGCGATCACCAGTTACAGTTGTTTTGAAGTATTTTCCTGCTCAGATACCATATTTTTGTTTTCAGGCATGAAAAAGTTGAATTTCCATTTTGTGGAGAAACAAATAAACAATTTTGGTATCTCAGTCAGAGAAGAGATCAGAACAGCTGTGACTTGAAATCTCCCTGATGGCCTCCACTTCATTTGCCAGACATTTATATTTCAATCATAAATGTTCATAGATACCAGGAACAAGATATTGCTCTTGGCTTGGTTAATAGGAATGACTTCCCTCTCAGACATCTGTCTCTGTCTTTTATAAGACATAATCATGTCATTTGTTTTTGTCCTGGGATTCAAGTATTTGCTATGCAATCAACATATGTCTCGCGGCCAGTCGAAATGAGACGTATGTCCATTTTTCACCATATGGAGTTTTTGGGATCATGTGAAAGCTTATTTCATACCCTTTCTGGTAGTGAAGAAAGTTTTGATCTAGCTTTATTCTAGCCAGAGGTATTGAAGTTTAAAGAGGCAAAGGGGGGCCACTCAGCAATGAGTGGAATTCGAGTAAATCGAGTTTAAATGAACCGTTGTACACATAAATCTACATGCCTGCCTCATAAAAAACCCCGATTTTAATCAAGTAATATGTATAAATCGAGGGTAAGACCGAAACTGTCTTGTTTAGAAATGAATGCACTTTCGATTTCTGCAATAAAAAAAAATTTGATATCTGACCCACTTCATCATATTTAAAGCCTGATTTCTCCGTTCTAGCCCAGCGACTTACGTCTCATTTCGACTGACCGGGAGACATGTTTCACGTGGCTGCTTGACTGAACATTGTCAGCAGTGAGGGTCTCAACTTTTCAAACTTCAATTAGATTATGCATCTTCATGTTCAAAGCTCAGCACCAACTAACAGAGCTAATTTGGCTCTCGTCCAGAGCATGTGTGAAATATCGACATGTAGTTCTATTTTCCAGTTTATCATGCCAGATTTGTATAGGGGCATGTGTCAGGAGACACCTCAGACATTGATCGCTATGATCCTATACGGCCTGATCTGTCTAGATTGATTGTTTTCATCACAAAACCTTTGCCACGGAGACTTGCATTGCCCAGTGCTGACCCTTGACTTGGCCAGGCTGGTCCTACGGTTGAAGTCTGACCTTTGCCAATGTTTCAGGGGCGACTGCCATGTCTACAACACTGTCCAGGCTGCCCCGGCTCCCTCATTCCAGCTGTTAGTTCTTCTAAAGTATCACATTTAAACTAATAATGATTATACAACCATCACTGGCTGGACTTAGGAAAAGCTAGATGACCAGTCAAAGAAAAGAAAGTCGGTGCTGACCAGAAAGTCAGATTTCCAACTAAAGTCAGAAGTTTGACATCCCTGAATCTTTCTGATAATGACAACAAACACAACACTGAACAAAAAAAAAAAAAAAAAAGAAAAAGCCGAGAAAAAACAAACATAAACATCAGATCAGATCTGCCTAAAGGAATAAACAACAATCATTACCTGTCAGACTACAATTGGCAGCACTGCACAACTTTCAGGGAGTCTTGCCAGGAGAGTGCACACAGCAACAGGACACACTTGCCCTGCTACATTTAGTTTACAATCTGAAACTTCCAGCAAGGTGGGAAACATCTTCATATTCACTAAAAAAACAACTCAATGGTTTACTCTCCATTCACATCTACAGACTGGGTTTCAGGTATTGTCATGACTGAACCTTCAACCCCCTCCCCTCCTAAAATTCTCTCTCTCTTCTCTCACTACCCACCCACTAATATCTCTGTATTCTCTCCTACTTTCCCTGTCACCCTCCCTTCCCCCCCCCCCTCCCTCCATACACACAAACACATCCATCATCCATCCCATTCCATCTATCAGCTTGTGATGTGTGTTTGACTTTTCTGTTTGTGAATTTTCTCCAGTAAAACTTCCATTTGGTATCTCATCACTGGTTGCCCTCGGCTCGTTCGCTTGCACAACTTGAGATGTTGTTGCTTTTTCTGATCCTTGTATGCCTGCAGGGCCGTGTCTTTCTCTGTTTTCTTCCTCTTCTCTTCCTGAGGGTCACAAAACAAAACATTCATTAACCCTCAAAGATCCACATACAAAGAGTTTGCCAGTACAGACTATAGGAACTGACAGACATGTGGGATAGTAGGCACAGTACACAGCCCCCCCCCCCCCCTTCCCCAAATCTACTGTCCAGCATGATCTTATAGCATCCACTTACTGACAGTTTTTCTTTGTTGCTTACACATGTGTCCTGAACATAAGGCTATAAAAACAGAATTCATAGATTTGTGAAGATAATTTCAAAGTAGAAACTGATAAGGATCCAGAATCCTACCTGTGCACTAAATCTAAAAGAAAATGAGTGGCTTTTTCTAAGGGCTTCTCTTCATATCCTTGCAACACCAAGTACATGTACATGTATTTGGTTTGTAATGCAGTCTGATTCAAAAATAACTTTCCATACCTTTTTAAGTCTTGAAAAAGCAAGTGAAATGCCTAGAAGGTGTTGTTTAAAACCATGTTGCAGTATCTTGAGTGGAATTAAAGTTATAGGGAATTGTTTACACTATTTTTTATGAGCTTAACCGACAAAATAGATGAGAAAATCATTCTCTACATACGACATCAAAACTGTAATTCCATTTCTTTGGGAAAAAAGTCACCAGAAATTCATCAAGATCAACTTAGTTTATAAGATCACTCCTCAACTACTCCAGTGGTAAGCACATCGGTGAGAGAGAATCATCTGAGATGAAGCGGTGCTGAGAAAGATCACCAACCTGGTAAGGCTTACAACTCTATGGGAAAATTCAACTATCCTTACTGTAAAGACAGCCATTGATGAAGACAAAAGGAAAACTATAAAATATTGATCTGTTGTCTCCCTGCATATCTTTTTTTTTTTTTTTTGGTATCAGCTCAAAATTTCATATCGTATGATGTGGATAACCTGAAAGTGGTGTGTGATTGTTCACTATGTCAAGTCACTGTGTGCACAACTAATGTGATGACAAAACTGCGCTCATATAACTGGGAAAAACTGAATTCCCCTGATAGTCTTCTGATCAGCTTTTCCTCAATATGAAGAACACCTTCGGGGTCAGCAGTTTGAGACGGGAAAACAATATTTTGGCCACAAAAGCTGTCCTTAGAATGCTGGATTAAGACATAATATGTCGCCACCTTTGAAAGTTGGTTGTATCACGGACAGAAGTGCTTGGACAATGGTGGTGGTGACTGTGCTGGATAGTCGATATACATGTACAGGGTACACTCCCTTGATGCCTTCAAATTCAAGGACTTTTCAAGGATTTTGTGACTGTTTATAAGGACTTCATGAAGCTGAATATCGTCAAACGCGCATAGATGTTTATGAGTGTGTATTGACAATATTTGCTAAATAGACTTACACGTAGGCTTATACATGAACAATAGATGGTATTGCAGATGTCACACTGGATCTGTGCTCTTACTGATGCTGAAACTCACTCTGCACAACACACAAGTTAACATGTAGTTCACAGGTTAGATAAGAGTAGGTCTGTGTTCAGAGTCAACTGTGTGACTAATTGTGAAAAAATAAAAAAAAAGCCCCCTTCAGGCATCTTACAATTACTTTTTCATGGATGAATATAACCGAAGATTCAAGTTGGGAAGTTAAATTTTCATTTAAAAGGAATGAAACTGTGCAGAGTTATTTATTTTTACCATTATTTTCTTTTCTAATGTGTGTGTAACTCTACGCAGCCATGTCAAACTGTTTTCACAAAAATGTCGGAAAATTTCCTTTGATTTCCCCCCCCTCCCCCGACGCTGTCTGGTTACGTAAGAGTAACACACTTTAAAAACCTCAAGTTTTCATGCCAGCTTTCATTGTTTTGAGAAAAGCTTGCAACTTTTCACAAGATCCTAGGATGTGACTATAAAATTGAATAACATGTGGAAATTCCACATGCAGAAGGATTTATTATTATTAGGAGAAGTTTTCTTTTTTTTTTTTTTTTTTCTTAATTAGATTGACATTGTATTCAATGGTTTGTGAAATGTGAGGTAGGAAACAACAGTTTTGAGACAAACTTTGTACAGATGAGATCATGGTCCTGCTTTCATTTTCAATACCAATGGACCTTTTCATCAAAAGTTGTCTGGACTGACCAAAGGACATGTATTTTTGGTTCCCATGTGTGGCTTTCTCTCTCAAGAGAAGACATGGTAACACTGAGATGGACTTGTATTTCAGTGGTAGCTCTGACAGATGGTGTGGGCTGGCCAGTCACTGTCAAACCAACCCCAGTCCCGTGCGTCCTGTCCTACCTCTCTCTTTCTCTCCCTCTTCTCCTCTTTCTGTCTGGCCACTTTCTCGGCCGCAGTAAAAGCGTGACGTTTCCTGCCTTTCCTGGGACTTCTGAAATCAAAAACATGAACGAGAGACAGCTTCAAGACATCATCAATACTAAGCAATAAGCCCATTCCACAAATGTATGAAAGATGGGATGTACCTTAAAAACAAACATCAGATGCTAGGATAGGGTGAAGAAAAGATGAGATGAACAGTGAAAGTCTCAGTAAAAACTGAATGTTAGCTGCTTATCTTTTGTACAATGTTCTACCACATTCAGGGCAGGACAGGTGAGAAGTGCATCACATATTGAGACAAAGATCCGATCTGATTATGGCCAAACTGTGGGCTATTTGGATACTAATTTCTGACATGCTAAGCAGAATGATGAGTTCTTGCACAACGTTGTCACATCTATTGCCTGATTGATGCCTCTTGATGCAGTTCATTTCTAATTACACAAAAAACCATATTTCAATGCCTCTGCCTGTAGCAGTCTATTCCACACACAATAACCCACCAATACTGAATCTCACACACCCAAAGTACTAAAAGATCAAAGCCTCGCACATGTACAACACATCAGTTTGGTGTGAACACACTGTGTTACAGACACAGCTCCTGCCCCTGTATTACCTGTTGGGTGAGTGAAAGAGAGCTATAGCTCTGTGTTTGGCCTGGTTCACTCCGGCTGCTTCCCCTCCTTTTTGTTTCTCCTTTTTCAGAAGTTTCAAATATTCATAGGCTGCTTTTCTTTTTCTTTTGTCTGCAAACCCTTGACCTGTGAGCACAGATGACATCAGGTATATTATCAAAGGATCAAACTCCTGTGCAACAAAATCATATTTCTAGACTAGATCTGCGACTAATTAAAGACTGTTAATCAAAATTCTTCAGACTGAGGTGCCAGACAGACTGACACAGAAAACAAGGGACAGGTATCCATACCACAGATCCCATCCCAGCCAAAAATATCAGTTTGCCCATCGGTAAATTGTTTAGGTTTTTTTTTTTTTTTTTTCCGATTCGTCAAATATTGTTGCCATCATTACATCCAGAGAACAAAGTCAGCATCTCATTGTTTTATTTACATTTTGAGCATACAATTCTCAACAGTTCATTGGAAACATCACAGAGGCTGCAGGCAGGTGCAAATTTGAAGATGATCCACAACTGACCCCCACGCCAGACTGGACATACCTGTCGGGGGGGGGGGGGGGGGGATTTATGTTCACCCTCTTGGTCACATTTTCATCCTAAATCAAATGGGCCGGGGTCTGATCCCCACAAACTAAAAACAAAAAAAGATAAGAGTGTGGAGTTACTGTATGAGTGCACATGACCAGTTGTATCTTGACACGGGTCTCTGGGTGACAACAAAAGAAACCTTATTTCTTCTGTAACATAATTTATAGTGAACATCTGCTCCACCCATTCTGTTCTATAAACGACAGCTAGGCGTTTCACTGAGAGTTTACCGACGTTTTTCTTTTATTCTGATGGAATTCTGCAATATTATAGAAAAATGGCTGCAAAAGAGAAAACTTGCACAAAAAAATATGACCAGTGAGCAAACATTGGAGAATGAACAAAGGATATTCAAGGATACACAACACTAATGAGCATAAAAAGAGGGAGAAATTAAAAAACAACAACACAAAGACAAAAAGCAAAGCATAATTCAAAGAGGAAACAACAAGATTTTTATTTTTTTTTCAACAAGAAAATGTTGAAGACCAGATCTTTCATGAGGTCACTGATGTGAGCAAAATACTTTTCACATGAGAGGCAACACGATGAAATCAAGCTCTCATCAAACTTTGAACATATGAAGTTATTGGTACCACTGTGAGGATTATTCATTTCCTTTTCTGTCAGTGAAAAGATTTTTGCTCTAAAGATGAGTAGAAGTCGAGATATTAGCAATTAAAGACAATGGAGGTGAGCTATTACTGCAGCTAGGTTTAGTGAGAAAACAGCCGATCACTTTTTGTTAATCCTGCTTAATCTCTAATAGACCATGCCAACAATTTACAATTCTGAGGCTTTTACTCATTTGTTTCAGCAAATTAAACTCTGAAATGCATTTTTAGATTGATGTAGAGGAGTTCTATGAAGAAAAAAATTGCGTTAAAAATTCATTGTTGAAAAAGCAAGAGATTTCTCAGTCTGACGAGAGCCAGATTTCATCGCACAACAGATCTAATTTTTTTTAGGCTATTGCTGTTTGGACACGAGTCTGCTTACTATTAGTTTGCTATCCGGGCTCAGGTCTGTTTATCGTAAGTGTTACGAATATACTCAGCATCCTTGAGGGAGCAGTTTTTGCTGCATTGCGCAGTGAGAGAAAACAGACCAAATATCAACAAAAATATAGGAAATAAAGTAGAATTTTCAGTTACATTGGAAGGATACATCATCAATAAATCCTAACATAATGTTTTGCAATCCAGATTAGCTGATATGTTGACCTTCTTAGCCTCCACGTGAAGAAGTTAGATCCGGAGCTACCCAAAGTATGATAATGTTCTAGGGCCTTGTCTATTGTGTTGTTGTTGAAAATTTACTTGAATTTCACCGAGAAAACCCTAAGAGTTCGAGAATGCTGAAATCTTACACTTTAATTGAAAAACTGACTCGGTGCAACATCTCCTCTTAGAAAACGAAACATGTGAAGTCATGAATGCATAATTACAAAAATAAGGCACATCAGGTGGTGAATACTGATCCCTCGGTAGAGTAACATCAAAATCAAAGTGATTAGGACATGAGGAGGCATATGTATGTAATCCTAACTCAAATATCCCAACAAAACAAGCTCTTTCTTGTTCACAAAATTCTTTAAACTTTGCTTCAAATTTGGGATATGATGAAAATGTGGCATCCAAATCCACAGAGATAACAGACTGTGACTGGACGCGTACCATAGGGGCAATTCTTAAAATAGCTCTGGATCTGTATTTATAGCAAAAAAAAAAATCTATCTGGACGTAGGTCTGTATGCCTTTCAGGTACACTGTGGTCTCTACCTAAGAACCCTCTGCCTCAGAGTCCGGTCCACCCAAGAACCCGCCTATGCCGGGAAATGGAATTTTTCCTCTATAATTTACTCCTCTAAGAACCTGCACTAGGCACTCCCAAATAAAAAAAATCCGTCTAAGAGCCCGATGTCGGACCAAGACACCCAAATACTTATGGAGTAATTCAACATCATATTATCCTCTTGAGAGAAAAGCACAGTGCTAGATGTGCAGTAAAATGGGGACGGTGGTGGAGGGAGCAGGTAGACAAAGGAGTGGAAATGATGGTTGATATATGACTGCATAACCAAGCCATGTTGTTGACTAACTCGTAACCATTTCTTTGTTTGACAACACAGGGGGCAGTATTTGTGATTGACTTTGTGCATAATTAGGTGTAAGTTTAGCCTCCTGACTGGTCAGCTGTTTCGCTACTTCGGTTGGTCTATAAACACTTGAGTCACACGTGCAATTATCCTCGGGGTGGCAGAGCAATATCATGTTTTCAACAATGATACCATTATGTGAAAACTCATACCACGTTTGTTTGTTTATTTTGTTTGTGTTGGGGTTTAACGGCACATCAGCATGATAACAGCTATATTGGACCTCACACGGTGAGTACATTTAGCACAGTGATAATGGATAACATGTTTATGATTATAAAAGATATCAAATTATGTATAAAAATTTGGGCTATCAAAAAAATGTATAACAATACCAAAAAATTGATGTATGCAGTTTTGCAGCGACTGGGGGGGGGGGGGGGTGCCTTCCTGTCAGAAGTTAGTATAATGATGTAAGAATGAGTTTGTTTTCTGT
>JBCAUA010432542.1:0-17767 GCA_038406235.1 Peronia verruculata | reverse complement strand
ACGATTTTGTATGTCTCTCTCTCTCTCTGTCTCTCTCTCTCTTTCTCTCTCTCTCTCCCCCCCCCCCCTCTCTCTCTCTCTCTCTCTCTCTCTCTCTATATATATATATATATATATATTTATGCATTGGAGGGTCTAAAACACAGATCAGAATAGGACAAAAAACACAAAAGATCCTTGCACTCAAAGAATCAATACTGTGGAAAGCTAATCACGTACCTAAACAGGTAGAGATATTATAAAGCTGAACTGAAAATAGTTTTTCGTCAAAGTGCTGTTGATATAATGGTTGTGCTCTTCATCACCCAAATACCTGCACAGATCCCGAGTCGGTGAGACAGCACAGGAGCGTATGATTGACAACAATGCCGAAAAAGCTATCAAATGAGGCGCTATCACCCGCCATCGCTTTTACTCTAAGCCTTGGGGTTTGGCCATGAGAAATCGGACCGGTTCTGTTCCGCTCGCAAGGATTATGGCTCCCACACATACTGATAGCTCCGTATGTGTTTAGAGTCTAGTTTCATTTTGCTTTATAATTCCCCCTTCCCCCATTTAGCCACTTCTTCCTGTTCCTTTCTTTGATCCCATTAAGTGAAAGTCATTGTCAAAATTCGAATTAAATCACTGCCCGTTGGTCATGTTTCTTTCACGGTCTGAAGCTCTTACGCTATTGTCAAATTAAACAAGATCTTGACATTGTTTAACTATGTATTTTTGCTCAGAAAAAGCTTGTTTTGGCTGGAGTAGAATGGATATGCCTCTCCTTCCTCCTTTTTTTTTTTTTTTTACTTGGGATTAATGAGTGAATGACTGGATAGACAAAACTGATGATTGGGTAGTTGGCTGGCTTATTGGCTTGCCTCTGGGCTATCTGAAAAGATGGATGGATGGATGGATGGATGCATGCATGGATGAATGGATGGAGGATGGATGGACAGATAGAAGGATGGATGGACAGACAGATGAATGGATAGATGATGGATGGATGGATAGATGGATGGATGGATGGATAGTTGGCTGCTGGCTGGCTGGATGGATGGATAGATGGAAGGATGGATCTATGGATGGATGGATGGATGGATGGATGGATCCATCAGTCACCTATCTATTCATCTCTTTTTTATCCATCCATCCATCGGTCTGTCCATAGGCTTCATAATGAACAATGATTATAAAACATCAATTGAAGAACTACTCATATACTACAATCAAATGTGATATGGAGTTGAGTACATGACAACTTTACCGCTAAGCACTACTCCCATAGTAATAGTGACTTTTGTAATGAGAAAGTCCTGCTAGCTGGATATGCAGTGCAATGCGTGACCACTTTCTTTCACTAGCGCGTCAACTACATAATTTATGGAACACCGTGGAGGTCAGAATCTGATAATGTTCTTTATGGCCCTTGTAAATGTTGAAGTCAGAATACCTGGGTCTTGTCTCGTGGAAATGCAACTATCTATTGACACCTGAAAGGTTTAAAGGGGTGGGGAGTGGGGAATGGCGGGGGGCGAAGGAAGTTTCTTTGGGGGAGGGGGTGGGGTACGGGATACCGTCATTGGCTTGTAAACTTATCAAAATCTAAAAAGGGGATAGGGGGAAGGGAAGATGTGATTTATATCATCGTTTGGAAGTTAGAGGTAATTCAAGTGTAATAATGGCAACGTAAATAGTGATCATAATTCCTGAAAGAAATACGAACTTGTCATTTTAATCAGTAAGATTTGTAACTTTTATTGCAATTCTTTTAGTTATCAAATCACCTTTCTGGCGATTTTCAATTTTCTGTAGTGGTTTTTGATAAACGTGTACGTGCAAATTGAATAGCCTTATTGTTGTCACAATCTCTCTGATACGTTTGTGCATTCACAAGGCAGTCAATACTTTCTATCTACATAATGTATATATTGCATGTTTATTTAATGTGCAGAGTAGATAAGCTGTCTTTGCAAATTGCGGACTATCTAGTCACCGAGATTGCCTCATGTAAAGCGGCTGAAAGGTATATTAGGTTTTTTTTTCTCACTGAAATCAGACTGTACAGAAAACAAAATCAAACATGCATTGTAGAACTCTTTTTGTAATTATCAATTTGACAAATATTATTATTACCACTACTCTTACCACTTCTCCGTCTTCTACGACCAGTACATGTACTACCATTACTAGTACTACTACAACGCCATACCACTGCTTCAATTTCTAGTGCTGTTACAACTCTCTCTACTATCTGTGCTAAACTGCTACCTGTTGTACTACAACTACCACCACTACTACTAGTACTTTTGTTGTTGTTGTTGTTTTTTGTTGTTGTTTTTTATGTGTGTGTGTGTGTATGGGTGGATGGATGGATGAATGGATGGATGGGTGGATGGATGAATGGATAAATGAGTGGATAGATCTTGTAGCAGTTAGGCAGAAATGGAAATACATACGAGTTAATAAGTGAGTCGTTTTAATAAAGTGACATTTCGCATCGTTATGGGAGTTTGATGTGGGAGTGATAGAATGTTTTGTTGTATAGGAATATCTCCCTTAGAATCATTGATTTGCCAGATGTTTGCATGCACAAAGACGACTGAAACACTGTGAGCGTCCACATAGCCAGGGACGTCCCAGAAGAATACAAACCACACAAGTGATGACATCATCAACAGAAAAACGACATGGTAAACAATGACAGACAAAAGGAGAAGTGTATGATCAACTTTACAGTCAACACAACACAACATAAACCATACTAATCATAATTCAGAATTAAAAGGACATAGAAACTGACATTTACAGTCATAGCACATGCACATGGAGGGGCGGGGGGAGGGAAGGGAGGAAATGCAGAAAACAAGCAAGTAAGAAAATGAGGGAGAGATAGAGATGAAGCAGACTGAGAGAGCTTGAGAGGAAACAAAGAGAGAGAGAGAGAGAGAGAGAGAGAGAGAGAGAGAGAGAGAAAGAGAGACAGAGGAGAGGAAGAAGAAAAGAGAGATATTGAGAGAGAACGAAAGAGCAAATTTATGACATCACAAAAACAAACAAACTACATTCAAAACAAACAACACAACACAAAATTGTAAATGATGAACTAACATACCAAGAGTGAAGATAACGTAGGAAAATATAGGAGAAAATAAAAAAAGAACAACATGACTCAGGTGTAGATATGGCATTATAATGGCATCTATTCTTCTTCTTTTTTTTTTTTTACAGATTAAAAAAAAAAACAAACTCAGAAAATGAAAAGAAAAAGAAGAGAGAGAGAAAAAAAAAAAGGACGCCATAATATATTATGGCTAAGCATGTATTTTTTTTCTATACACAGTGGAATGGCAGACATTATATTACAATATTATGACTATGTTACAGATAGTGGAGCTTATGTCGACAGAGACATGGTAAAATATTAGCATATAATTCAGAGGAAATGGCGGACATTAGAATCTGACCACTATGGTGTGGGCTGGGAACGGTCTGAAAAACATTCATCTGGTCAAAATGGAGTAAACACTAAAGTTATGCACTTTCAACCATATTGCATTTACTGTTTGGCGGTATTTCGTTTGATAATGACAATATAAACTATGTCCACGACTACGGTCACAGATTGTATATCAGTTTCAGTGAGGTTTGTAGATCCTGTGTCCCTCCTAAAAGACATGCTGGTTACAGTAAGGCAAATCAAGTTATTTTCATAAGAAGTAGAACAGGTCAAGTTTTATATTGCTGTCCTTATGTCAATTTCATGAACATACAACTGGTACATGACAGTATAACCACATGGACTTTTTGAAACTTGAGAAATGATGTATTTCCACTTGACTGAGGAACTGTCGCTCACACGCCATTTTGTGGACATGCCATGCTTATAGTGGACAACTTTTGGCGAATTATGATTTATAACTAATTAATCATGTCTACGCCATACAAACAAACCCATGTGTGAGCCATGTTTCTTCGTTCATGTCACGGACTTTGCAGCGCATGCACCTCACTGAGGCCCCCCGACAGCTATACCAGGGAGATGGGCGCTACTTTGTCCAAAATTGTTTCATCCATATAATCCCAATGTCTTGGTTCTCCACCGTGTGACTGCGTAGCGATAATATTGGTTATAGATCTACTCGTCGTGAACTCTTTAACACGTACACGAGGAAGTCAGCGAGTGTGATATCAAACATGTTTGAAAAGTTTCCGCACTTCTAACATAATGGTTTGTTTTTGGGTTAAGGGTTTATGCGTTTGGTAGCTATCGGAAATCCTATGAATGTTTCGCAAAATCAACAGCGATGAAAATGTAAATTTATTTAGGACAAGAAGTTTATTTGATTCGATAGAGTTAATCCGCTTTTAACTACATGTATTTTAATCCCATCGGTGGCGTCTATTCCCCGCTTCTCACACATTCTCTATCTGATAAGGTCCGAGCCAGTAATACTAGGGGAGTCCAGCACATCACAGGTATAAAACCCTTGCCCAAAGACTTTATGGATGAACTGAGAACGTTGGAAAAACAGAAGGGCCATGTACATAAGAAAAGTGGTTTTCCAAAACTGGATAAGTCAGTTTTTCAACTTTTAAAGTGAATTCGTCTCATTGGCTAAATGGGAGCTCAATTACACTGATTTTGATGATGTGTATGGGTATAATGTTTTATTTGTTTGTTTGGTTTGGGGTTTAGCGGCACATCAGCATGATCACAGTGGTAATGTGCCAAACACGGTAAGATATGTTAAACGTCAAGAAGAATGGAGAAAAGAAAGCGGGGCAGAAGACAGGAGCGTTAAGAGAGAAAAGAGATGTCACCTCTGGAAGGTTGAGGATGGTATTCCACGGGAGACATCCCGTGGTTGGTGGGCTTTCACTACCTGCAGGTGGGAGCAATGGACCTACTTTCATACCCGGGGCCCCGCCGTGGAGCACTGTTATAATGGAATTTTCAAGAGGCAGAACAATATTATTATACTAAGTGGCAACAGCTGGCATTATTAAGCATTGAATAAGAAGTTTTCCACAATCTCTAGGAAATGTAAAACAAAAACAGAAAAACCTGACATACTGAGATTTGGAAAACCACTCTTCATACATGTATTGGTATTGAAAGTAAACTTAAGGACTAAAATAAAAAAAAATTTAAAAAAAGGAAATATACCAGGACACACAAACACAAAGTTTCAGAATATACTCTTTTTCAGCATCTGAAAAAATAAAAAAGACGAAAAAAAAAAAAAAAATGACGTGCCTTTGCGCAGCTGGTGGAACAGCAAATTATCATCAAATTCAAAAGGACGCATCATCAAATACAGGCGCGTTAGCTAAAATATTGGGGTAGGGAGATAAGTTACAGTCCTTCAGTTAATCACAATTTAATACAAATATGTATAGATATAATTATATATCAGTGTCTGCCAGAACACGATCAAAATTCTAGAAAAACTCAGAAACAGAAAAAATAAAAAAAAAATTTAAAGGCCCAGTATGATATGATAAAACCAACATCAACAACAAAATGATCAATAACTTCATGCAGTTAACTGTCTTACTTGCTCATCCGTCTGATGCTTACAACTAGCAGGATCTTCGGGGTTACGGTACTAACTTACCCCAAATTGATAGACAACTTAAACAGAAATGAAAATGGATTAAATGAAAAAAAAAAAAAGTCGATTAAATGTACAGTCCCCCCCCCCCAAAAAAAAACTGGAATAAGCAGTATTCTCTTGTTCACAGAATGTATTATGGAAAAAAAAAAGTTGATAATGTCATCGTTCACACACTGTATGCTAAATGTAAATATCTAAGCTGATAACACCTTACTGATTTCTAGATTCTGTTTTTCATAAAAATAATAATAATAATAATAACTAACAAACAAACAAAATAAATTCAGAAAAGACGGAAAGCAATGAAATAATACTGTAATACTAAAATAAAATCATATAAATAAAACTCATAATTTTTATTTGTAGTGAACATAAATTCTTCATCAAAATAACATACTACAGATCAAGATACAAAACCAAACAATCATGAAGAATCTGAACAGAAACATTTTTTCGTCTTTCTTTTGTTTTCTCCCGTTTTTTTTTTTTTTTATCATTTATTTTTAAATGAAAACGCGGGACATCTTTCTATTACTAGAGACAAGGAATATTCCCACTGCCAGCTCAACAAAATATAACAATATAAACATGTAGTTCATATGGCAGGGGAAAAAAAAAGTGAACATAAAATAAAACAAATAAAACAAAAACAAAAACAAAAAAAACTTCAATTAATTGCAGGTGGGAACATTTGCATGTTATTTACCGTCCAGTTGATGTTTGTTTTACATAATACATGTATTTCATTTTTTCCCTGATTTGTTTTCATTCAGTCTCTCTCTCTCTCTCTCTCTCGATTTTTATAAATATATACATTATATATATATATATCATTGAAGCATAGATGTGCATCATTCTTATATAACATGTTGATTTCTTTGGGTATGTACAAGATCAAGGCTGAAATCATGGCAACATTATAATGATATGGTATTATTGCTATCCTTTGTTCCTAGCTCTCTCTCTCTCTCTCTCTCTCTGCATAATGCATAATATGGACAATCGTGCGCTTTTACAATGCTGATTACAATTCAGGCTGTAAAAAATCTTTCACATGTCATATATAATACAAACGATAAAGAATCTGTAATTGCAACATGCAATCCACAATCACAAATAATTTTCAAAAAAATTGTTGAACACGGGACAGAAATGTTTTCTCTGGGGTAGGTGCGGAAAAGCGGAAGAAAATGACAGGGCGGTGAAAAAATTATTCTTTGAGGCGTTGCAGGGGAGGAAGGAGAAAGGGACTGCCGGGGGAGGGGGGATATGTCTGTTTAGGTGGGGAGGGAGAAACAAATGAAAATGATTGTTGGAACACTGGTCGTACAAATGATTACCACAAACTGCTCGCTCCACAGTCACCCATTCTCTCTCTCTCTCTCTCTCTCTCTCTCAAGTTCTTACTTTCAAAAACCACATGTACAATGCAAAGCAGCGGCCAGTGACAAATGACAAAGATGTCTTCAAAATGCTTGGACGTTGTCGTCACCCTCCGCCCACTTATCGCAATCTAGTCCAAAAAAAAACCAATGAAAACAAAAGGAAGAAGCGATATCACAGCCATAGTCTCAGAAGATTCAGCCCGGAGTCTCCGTGTCACCAAATTAAACAATTTTACATGTCAAGCAATAGCCCAGTTTGCAAAACAAAAAGAAAAGCTTTCTGTATGCACTACCACTACTCCTATCCTCACAACGTATGGCCATTTCATTGTAAAGAGAAGTGCTAACTCTAGCTCTCTATAATAATGCCGAGATTGCGAAGAGATCAGCACCACAGTGTTTATAGATCATTCATAGCTAGATAGGCACCATACTGTCTATGGATTACTCAACCCTAACTCAACCTAACCGCTAACCTTTACCTGGACGGAACATTTTTAAAACATGTTGATGCACTGTGCCTGTAGATCTGCCAGCGTTAGACAGGCATCATAGTCCCTACATTCGACTGTATTATATCCCAATTCCCTGTGGCTCTGACAGTCATAGATGAGCACTATGGTACCTGCGAATCCATTTCCTAACATAAAATAGAACATTTTTAAAGTTATTAATAACTCTTACACTACATATTAATATGATGTCATACGACATACAAATACGCCATGGAGTCTTTGATGAAACGAAATGCCTCATAATTATATAGAATGCTTCTGGTAACTCTCATTTCTGAAAGGGGGAGGGGGGACGCAGAGGCTCTGTAGTTCGGCGTCTGCTTCAGTGAAAACAACTCATTGGAGGATGGAAGGACACGAAGATCGAAAGACCTGCATTTTTCTAGTGACTCAACGGTCCCCTGACTTTCTCTAGGTAGGGAAGCCCGACGTCTAGCCTTCTCGGATGAGGGCGAAGGCGAATATATTGCGGAGGTCCTGAGTGTACGTTAAAGAACCACTGGCAGTTCAGAATCGATGGAAGAGTAGGCTGAATCCCGATGTCCGGACAAAATTTCCAAGTTCCAAATCTCTACCCACAAAATTTCTCAGCGAAAATTGGCAACTTCTAAAACCTGGGATAATCCTACTTTCTTAGGATTGAAAGTCTTCAGAAAAACAAAACACTTATTTCTGAAAATGATTACTTTAAATAGTAGGTCTCTTACAGACTTCCCCTATGCCTAACACTAGATGAATATCTCGTCAAGAAAACCTGGCATTTTTTTTTTTTTATTGATAACCCTGGCAACATTTTTAAGGTGAGTCTCACTGAGTTTGTTATAATATTGACACATACAAATGTGCAATTCAAATACAAGAAACCAAAAAAAAAAAAAAAAGACAACGAAGCAAAATTATAAGAATATATTATGCACATCCAGGTATACCTGGAGATCTGTGATCAGAACGTGATTCAGCAAACCAATTCATTCAAGCCAAAGCTAGCACTAACATGAGAATGAGAGATACAGGAATGTCATTGTTTACAAAAAAAAAAAAAAAGTACTAACATTATAACAACTAGGAGTCTAATATGTGTGAAATGGACCAAATTTTGGGCTTGGGCTTGGAGAGTTTGGGCTGTTGGTGCTGGTGGCTGGAATTGTCCGCTTTGGGAAGTTCTGATTCTGGGCAAGGCTGATGATGCTTGATTGGCGAGGAGCCTAATGACGTCAGACTGGGAACCGCCGTAGCGTTGGGAATGGGCGGAGTCTTGTCCGAGGCGCTCCTTGTGCGAGCATTAAAGACTTCATTCTCGTCATCGGAAATGTCTGAAAAGGAGTCTGGGTCTGCCTCGCCTTCACTGGAGGATTTCACTGAAATGAGAAGAAGAAAGAATAAACCTCTTGTCACAACTCTACAATGTAATACTTTGCTTGTTAAACATCATAAAGAGAGAATATGAGAGTTTTTGCATACACATACCGCTATGAACACACCAAAACGTCGTTTAAAAAAAAATCATTGGTATTTTCACTTTGGCCGAGCACTGCTAGAATCTCTATTTACGGTGTTTTCAAAAGCTGTGTACCATTTTTCAGATGGTCCAGCTGTGTCCCGAAGTTCTTAGCAACAAAAGTTTTAAGTTATCATTTCGCATAGCTTGAAAAGTTAAAATGTGTGGATGAGGATCTTGGATTGCATCTAGCAAAAACACGATCTCTATCTCCTTAAACAGATATATTTTGACGTATAGTTAGCTCTCGGACTGAGGTCTGGGACTGGGGAAAGATTGAGGTTGCCATACCGCTAGAGGAAAGGAAATGGGAGCTGGTAGGGAGAGAAAGTAAAAAAAAAAAAAGGCAGAGAAAACGATGTAGAAGGTCAGAGTCGGAGAGCGGAAAAAAAGAATAAAAGAATACAACAAGAGATAATAGGAAATGAAATGAGAGAGAGAGAAAGTGAGAGAGGGGAAGTGGGGTGGGGTGGAGGGGGGGGGTGAGAGGAAGAAATGGAATCCGAGCCACATGACTTAGAACAGTTGAGCTTATTCAGACAAACGATTTGGTTACTAAGAGATGATGGAAACAAGACAAACACGAAGAACAAGCAAAACAAGACGACAGGAACACTGATAACCCACACTGTTATCCCCTGGGCTTACGGCTATCTACGTCTACATGCGTTTTGTGTGCGAAGATAGCCCAGGTCTGACTCTATTCTGGCGGCAGTATGACAGTGGGGAGTAACAGGACTCCGCCGATTCATTGGGAGGATGATTTATACAGACCTGTTGTATTCTTACACACATATAGCGGCGATTAGGAGCGTGGAGAGAAAAAAGGGTAGGCCTGGGTTGGCTTGTCGCGGGGATTGTGTTAGTGATAATCCAGTGGCAGGCCTGTATGAATTATGCATGTTGGATGTACCCGGCAGAGATTAGCGGACACAATAGACCTGGCCCCAGCTCGTGCTGGCTCGGCAAAACCGTTCAGATTCACCCAGACGGACATCATGCTCTAGCTGCTAGATCGGATAGGGGGAAATCGCTTACAGGAGAATGCCGCTTTACGTTGAAAATGCGATCTGAAACTTTTGAGGAATGAAAGTGATATGCCATTTCTGAACTGGTAGATCTGAGCTGAATGTCTGAAAAGAGGGACAGAATTAAAATTAAATGGAGATGGCATTTTGTGAGAATGACATCTCAACTGTATGAAGGACAAATTAATATGGTTGATGAAATTCCACGTCATTTATGGAAGCCAAAGGCACAAGTTCAATGCTTGAAATGAGACTTGATGATCAAAGAATTCAACATTTTGGCATGTTTCTGAGAATGCCATCTGAACTGCAAAAGCTTTCAACATGAAGGTGTCGGTTTTCAGTGTCAAACTGCAACTTTTAAGGAAAAAGACGGTTGGGTGGAGTAGATGAAACATTGTGAAGAAACCAGTTTTTTGTCACAGAAGCCACATTCCTGACCCATGAAGAGCAGCTTCATCTCTCTCTCTCTCTCCCCCCTTTCGACGCCAACAAGCGTAAATGGTGGCCAGGAAGAAAGAAGAATGATACTCATGTAAAGACACATAAATTCAAGAACATGTTGATAACATAACAGCAGAGGCAATTACAGAAGGCACAGACCTGGCAGTCACGTGTAGAAACACTGTGACAAAGTTCACAATGAATGCCTAAAGGAATGGCATCTGTAAGATGAATTTATCAATGTATCCACTGCTCTTTGGGAATTAAAAAAAAACAAAAAAACTCCTTGGCACATCAAACCTGCAGAGCATCTTCAAATTCTGTGCTTCAAAATGTACCTATTTCAGTCGTATTCAAGCTGACTGAAACAGCCTAGGGTATCCAAACTCATTTCTTATATGCACATTGCTGCTTTTGTGTGAAAGAAAGGCAAGAGCTACGATTTAATGTGATATCGCTTGATGTGAACACTCTGTCCTGTTCGTACTGACTTTTCAATTAAACGGTGACCTCTCAGTCGAAGGGATTTGAAAACCTATTACAAATGTTTTTGAATTTATAATTGTCATGCTTTTTTCCAGTGTGTATTAGAATCTCACTTGTGCCCCCTTTCTCCCTTCATAATCATGTCCTTCCAACATATCCTAGCATAAATCAGCCAGTTTGTATGTCCCCTATTTCTCAAATGTCCATCTTCCCTTCACAGCCCCGTTACGGACATTAGGATCAAATCTCCATGTAAATGACATCCATATGACCGCCCGAGTTGTCAAAGCTCTGCCCTCTCGGTATGGTACCTTCGATTAAACGACCGCCGTGGCACTCGGGTGGTTTGTAAAAGACTGGGCTTATTTTTGTTAATCGTTTTAATCTCCCCGTATGGGTTGGACATGGTAGTTTGTACAGAAATCACCATATTGTTGGATTTATGATTTTCATGCTTTACACAGCGTACTAAAATGGCATTTGTCCACCTTCATCATCTCTAAAACCATGATTCTTTTGATGGTTCTTCATTCCCAACTCATCTGTTCAGCTGGATATACAACTAAAACTTTTACCACTGGGGAGGAGCAGTCACAATGTTCTTTGATAACTTGTAAAACAATACATAATTTGTTTATTTGTCGACCCCGTACTTGTAATTCTCCTGGTTCTTCGCATGTAGGGTATAACAATTCCTGCTGCAACTCCCTCACCCTAAATCTTTCATTCTTTTCGTCAGACAATGTCAACTGTTTGTAAATTTGTCTCCGCATTTTTTTTTTTTTTTCAAATCTTCATTCTATCCCTCACTTCCCGAGACCCGGACATAGGGGTCAAATCCTAAGGAAGGTCTACATAATTCTGAACTATCTTTCTCCCCAAATCATTCATCAGCCACTATCATCTCCCAGTATTTCAGCCTATTTCTTCACATTATTCCATGGAGATTTTCAATTTCTACTTTGCTCATTCTATCTCTTGAACACAACAATAATCATTCGTAGAAATTTACGAGTAAACAATGCGACGTATCGCTTGCTCCTGGGGAAAATATTATCTTGTACAGATAAGGTGTCATGCAGGTCCCCGGGGATTGACACAGACATTTTGAGTGCCATTATCACAGCCCATACAATAACTTAAGGAGAGGAGAGGCTGAATCTGTTTTTGGATTTGACCGTAATGCCGTTGCCGGATTTGGACGGAAAATGGCCATTTGAACAACGAGGGCGAGAGAAAGAACAGGCGAGAGAGAGAGAGAGAGAGAGAGAGAGAGAGAGAGAGAGAGAGAGAGAGAAAGAGAGAGAGGCCCGAGGGGGGGGGGGATCTTTCGGGTGAACCACCGACGGTGCCAGTCAGAGTACCTTGGAAGGGTGTTTGGTCACAGGTTATAGAATTTTGTGATTTTTTGGTCCTTCATCTCAGTTGAAAATACCTTCCCACCCCCCTCCTTTTTTTTCCCTCCCCACCAGAGTGTTATCTATTTGTTCTGTCCATCTTCTATAGTTCTCAATTCTCCATCCTCCCCTTCACTGCATGCACTACTAACTGGGGTCGGGCACAGAGGTCATATCCCAGAACTTGTCTACACAGTCCTTTCTCTCTCTCTCTCCCATCATTCACCAGCCACTATCATCTCCCAATTCTTTTGCCTATGTTTTATTTTATTATGTGCTTTTCTTTCACATTTCTTCAGGGAGGCTTTCAATTTCTATTTTGTCCTTTCTATCTCTTGAACACAACAATAACCACTCGTGGAAATTTACGAGTAAACAATGCGACGTATCGCTTGCTCCTATGGCAAATATTATCATGTACAGATAAGGTGCCATGCAGGTCTCCAGAGATTCATATACACATTTGGAGTGCGGTTATCACAGCCCATACAATTCTCAAATCTTTGGTCGGTCTAAGAATCCACTGGCCAGAACATGGCGTTAGAAAAGATTACTACGTTGTCGAGCTTTTTCAGCTGTCAAAATAATGGAGGTTTATTGCTGTCACACATAATAGCACTTTATCTGAAGATAGGGCACTGTCAGCGCCTGACGATGGTCTCAACATGGCAACCTCTAGACAATCAGCCTGACGTCACCACAGATGACTAACACCATTATCTTGTACTACTTCAACATTAAAAAAAAAAAAAAAAGTTTTATATCTTCGCACCGACTTCAGTTTAAAGGGGAAGGAATGAATGAAAAACGAAAATACATGAAGGATTGTGTGAGTGACTGATTAATTCATCCCGTGGATGGATGGATGGATGGATGGAAGGAAGGATGGATGAATGGAAGGATGAAAAAATGGGTGGGTAGATGGATGAATGGATGGATAGGTGGGTGGATGGATGGGTGAACAGATAAATGGATGGTTGGGCGGATGGATCGATGGATGGATAAATGAGTGGGTGGACGGACGGGTGGATGAATGGATGGATGGATGAATGAATGACAGATGAATAAATTAAATGAGTGAGTGAAGAGTTGAATTACTGCTGAGCAGTTTTACCCACATATTTAAGAGAGATAGTGAGGCAAAGAGAGAGAGATAGAGAGAGAGAGAGAGAGAGAGGGGGAAAAAGCGTTGGGAATTGGTGAGGGAAAGGATGAAAAGCAGAAGATGAAAAAATGAAACAGAGAAAAAAATGACAGAGTGGAAGAGAGGCAAAAAGGCCAAGATATTATGGAGAGAGTGAGAGAAAGAGAGGAACATGAGACGCTAAGAGATGTGGAAAGTGAGAGATTAAAAGTATGAGAATGAGAGAGAGAGAGAGAGAGAGAGAGAGAGAGAGAGAGAGAGAGAGAGAGAGATCTACATAGGCGGAGGATTTGCCCGTCAGACTACCAGACAGACAGACAGACAGACAGACAGACAGCCAGCCAGCCAGACAGACATACAGCCAGCCAGACAGACATACAGCCCAACAGACTGAAGGACAGATAGGAAAGAATAAAAGAACAAAAGATATAACTGCGCTCCAACTCCAAAGAACGTCCTATGCATAGTCCTCAATTACACTACATACATGCCATGTAGGTACAAACTATTCTAACGCCGCACACACCAATTTTCTCACGGCCATTCGGCCCGTGCAGGACGGCAGCAGCTAGATCTATTTTGTTATGCTATCAATCTGTGAATAGCCCAGATCGTTTCGTTTTGACTGTGATTCTTTGCAGGGTTATCAGGTTCAACGGGAACAATAGCGCTGGAAATCAAAACCTTATTGTGGCTCTTATCAGCTTACAGTTGTAATTTTATAATGTAGGCTCTATTGACAGTTCAATGTTTGGTGGTGGTGGTGGTGATGTGTGTGTGTGTGTGTGTGTGTGTGCATGTGTATGTCTCTCTCTCTGTGTGTATGTGTATGATATAGAGGGAAAATGAAAGGAGAAACGGAGAGAGTGAGAGAGAGAAAGAAGAAACAAGAGAGAGAGAGAGAAAGAGGGGAAGGAGACAAAAGAGGCAGAGGGAAGACAGAGAGACGGAGTTGGGGCTATGGCAAGTGCTAGAAAATGTGTGTTTGAAAGCGAAACAGAGCGAGAGAGAGAGAGAGAGAGAGAGAGAGAGAGAGAGAGAGAGAGAAAGAAGCGGGTGAGAACAAAAAAGTAAAAAAAAAAAAAAGCCACAGCATAATTATGACTCCATGGGCAAAGAATGTAAACCACGATTGGCTATGTCAATCCTGTGCACTAAATCACACAGACGCTAGCAGCTGGATGATTTAAATATCAATGTGACATGAAGGATTTGCGAACAATTCCCCACATTAAAAAACAAATTTCAAATCAACGGAGCTGATTAAAATTTACAAGGGATAAATGTCCTGGAACAGGTTTCACATAATAAAAAACTCGACAGACACACGTCTTTAGAAATTTCTTCCTTTCTTTCGTTTTTGTTTCTTTTCTAAATCTCTTTTCAATAAGAATATATAACAGCAGGACACATTAAAAAAAAGAAAAAAAGTAGTAAACATTATGCACATAAACATCCAGACATATGCAAAAATAATGGTGAGCTTACAGAAATGTATTTCTGACGCCAACGATACGCTTATATCTATAGCGTTGTGGCAATGTATCTTCACTCTGCCTTGTTCTGATACTATCCGCAATATTTTGTGAATGAATGCTGCAGGTATGCTGTGCCTTAATAAAGGTACGTGTTATTATCTATTTAATTCATCTCCCCCCCCCCTCTCTCTCTATGCCTTTATCTCATCGCTCTTTTTTTGCCCCCCCCCCCCTTTCTCATCACTCTATGGGCTTATATCTCTGTTTTGTCACTCTCTCACTTTGTTTTCTTCCTCATTTTTATTTTTCTTCTTTCCCTCACCCTCTTCAGCCTCTGTTTTGTCCTTATCTAATTCTCTCCCCTCCCATCCTTTTTTATCTTCTGGTCAAAATCCAGTCTATCCAGAAAATCTCTATCTCTCTCTCACTCCCTCTCTCTCTCTCTCTCTCTCTCTCTCTCTCTCTCTCATCTTTTCTCTAGATCTATTTATTTTCCTCACGACTGAAAAACAAAACAAACAGTATTAGCACTTGTAGAAGGAGACAAATAAATAAATAAGTAAATAAATAAATAAAGAAAGAAAGAAAGAAAGAAAGAACGAAAGAAAGAAAGAATGGGGGAAGGTAGGAAAGAAGGAAGTTCGGAGGAAAGGATGGATGGTAGACGAATGGGAGGAGAAAAGGGTAGGGAAAAGGAAGAGAGGAGTGAAAGAAAGGAATGACTGGTTGAATGGATGAGGAAAGGAAGGAATGAAAGAATGGAAAAATCAAGGGATGTGAGGAAACGTGGCAAGAAGCTCTGGCTACCCCGCGACCATATTTGCTTAGGTCACGTGAGCAGGAGACAGTGGCTAGGCGCTAATCCCGGCAGGCGGCGCAGGGATTTGTCCCCCCGCAGGATGACAAGGAACTGGAGACACCCCCTGGAAATTTGACCTACCCTTTGGTCTGACTGCGAGGGCCTGTACTAACGCAGCTTGACTGGCTCAGGATACAAAATGGCTTATTATGCTTCTCTTTTTTCTCCCTCTCTTGCTCCCGCCCTCTCCCCCACCCAACTCTCGCAGAACTCTGTGTAGGTCTTTAGAAAAAACAGTACTTTTGGCTAGTTCCAGAATAGCTTCAAATTGTAATACTGCAAACACTGGGATTAAATTTGAAATTTGGCCTCACTAAAATAAAAAACCAACCAACCAACAAACAAACAAAACACACACATATACAAAAACGAACATCTACACACACAAATAACAAAATACACACAACAAACGAACAAACAAAATAAAACAAAACAAACAAAAACAAAAAGCGATTTGACCATCTGATGGAAAGAGACATTCAAAACACCCAAAGAACGACTCAGAATCGGACACTACTGATAACAGACATTAGAAAAAAAAAAAAATAACAGGCAGGGGGAAGATAACAATGAAACAGACAGAGACAGACAGATAGACAAACAGACAGACAGACAGACAAACAGACAGACATATCGTCAGCTAGAGTGACAGACAGACTGGTGGACAGACAGCCAGACAGACAATTTGATAAAGAAGAAGATAACCGGGGAATACTTTAGAAGGAGTGCTGGCCGGGGGGGGGGGGTACCAAGGTGATAACAAGAAACGTATTAAGGGAAGTGACAGACAAACAGAACAGAGCAAGAGATGGCATGGGGAGAGAGAGAACGAGAGAAAGAGCAAGAGATAGCAGAGAGAGAGGGAAAGCGAGAGACAGTAAGACACACCAGAAAGAAGCACAAAGTGAGTGAGTGAGTGTGAGAAAGACAGAGAGAGTGCCATTACAAGACCAATACTTGAAGTTTATCTAGCTGCCTCACCGTCAGTTCTGAGGGCTGTCTTGACCCGCTCGTCCACTGAGACAGACACATCCACGCACACACTGTCCGAGTCGCCCTCTCTATCACTGTCACCTCCCCCGCCTCCCTCCTCCCCCTCCCCTGAGCTCAAACGGTTGTCTTTCTTAAGCCGCCGTCTTGCATTGGCGAACCAGGTGGAGACCTGCAGGAAAATCAATCAATCAATCAACTGATCGATCAGAATCAATCGACTACTGTGCTATCCTTTGCAAAATATCAAAGACAAGATCTAGTGCTTAAAGAAAACAGCAATAAAGCACTTTTGTAGACAAAGTGTTCACTGCAATAAGAATTCTAATGGTTCTTATTCCACTAAGCAAACACCTGGAAATCCCCGCCGGAGTGTTTGTACCCCCTGCTAAATATAGAACATGCACATGTGTGTGCTACCGTTCCACCACGAGATCCAAGAGCAATTGGCATCGATTTTTTTTTCTAAGTCAATGGTAGTGAATAATTTGGAGTGTTTGTACTGCCTACTAAAAACAGATGGGGATTTCCAGCCGATCGCTTGGTCGGGACAAATTTATTCAGCAGTAAATGGAGAGAAGGTAAGAGAGAAAAATGTGTATGGAAAACAGTATGGAATTAAAGGTAGCTCTGATGGAATGGAGGAAGGAAAGGAAAAAGGAGAAAGCATGAATGGGAAACCAAGTCGGAATTGACGCATGAAAGCAGAGTGGATCAAAGGAGGAAGGTATAAGGAGGAAGGTATAAGGAAACATGCATGTATCCCAAAGTAAGAAAGGCAAGGATTTAGTGGGGGAAGAAAGAGCATGAGGAAGGACTGAACGAAGAAAACGATGAAAAAAAACAAATGGAAGTGGAAAGAAAGGGGACACACACACACACACACACACACACACACACACACACACACACACACACACACACACACACACACACACAC
>JBCAUA010432541.1:0-33180 GCA_038406235.1 Peronia verruculata | reverse complement strand
ATTTTAGCACTGGAAAGATCATTATGACAATTCCATTAACACCGTATTGGGTTACGCTTAACTTTCGACAAACGTGTTACAAATGACTATAGTGTAGTAACTATATTGATTATTGCAGCTCTTGGCGTAGAACGCAAAAAGATGATCACAGAGTTGAATAAAGTTTGGTATGGATTGTTTGCATACTATGCATGCAACATGAAACGGTGTCTAGACTAGTCATAGACAGAACCCAAGTTTGTCTCTGACATTGATGTTAACCTAAGAGTTTGTCAAGTTGGAAAGACAGACAGTTGAAGTTTGCAGTTGCACACGTATCTGTGATATTGATCTAGCAGAACTTTCCACAAGACATTCGCAAAGCTGATAGAAAGGAGAGATGAATTTGGCAGGCGACAGATGGCGTTTTATTGACTTGGTGCAGTTTGTTTGGCACTGGTGTAAATCACGTACCACAGAACTGAATGAAACAGCCGTATGGTATTGAGTTAGCAAGAAGAACCGAGAGTAGATAAGTGGTGAATTATAGTGGAACAACCTCGCTGTGCGTTTTACATTGTTTACAGTTGTATTTTGAATAACGCATGGGTTAACTGGTTTAGTTATAATAGATGGCGTGAATAGTGGTCATAGTGGTACTCTCTCTGCGCGTTTCGTTTCGCACGGATGCGTTGAAGATAGGCCTGTGCTTGACCGACAATCTTCGTGAATGATGGTTAACCGGTTAATCGACTCCATGACCGTCGATCGTCGATTATTATATCGATTAAACATTTTCCTCTTTGCCATGTGTTACATCACATCATTATGGGTATGGCCTAGACCATAGCCGTGGCCAAAAAAAAAAGCCGCTACCAGCATTCAGCCTGTTTCGCTCACTTTATCACTGACAGGGGACTCAGATTAAGAAAAACTCAGTATTTCATAAATCTGACCTTGCACATCGATTGGGTGTCGAATTGTAGTGCAGTTTGATACTAAATATTACTATATAATACTCATAAATTAAAATTTTAATTAAATCACACACAAAATGACGACCGCCTCATAAGCTAGCATTTTGTAACAACAACATACCACGTGTCAAACGTTTGCACTGAGATGGGATGGTGGAGGAGGAGGAAATTAAAAGCGTGCGCCCGGCGCCTCGAAGTCTATCAGCCAATGGTTTAAACCCTAAAAGAATCGCAAGAAATAGCCAGAATACAATATTACCTCAATGATATTATGTTCAATAAATGACAGTATAGACACAAATGGCAGTGCACGCATGAAACGGATTTCCTCTTGATCGAACTGTATTACAGCTATCTGTGACGTATAAGTAACATTGCCTTTTAGGCACTTGTAGGATTAAAAACTCATTAAAACTCGGAGGAGTTTTTCCCCTTTTTTCCCCTCTTTAATAAGAAAAAAAAAAGGGGGGGGGGCTCATATACAGGGGGAGGGACGAACGCGGCTCGTTGGCAGGCGGAGTTTTCTTCAGATCAAAGACACCGGTGTAGCTAATTTATGAAGCGTTAGCTTCATGGTCTATCATGACCAACAACGTAACAGATCTTCGGTCTTCACAATCGATTAAACGATTATGAGTCCATGTCCAATATAACCGGTCATCGCGATCGATCATGCACAGGCCTAGTTGAAGATAGGGCATGCTTTTTTCGCAGCAGAAATGCCCACCCCAGCCTGTCCTCGTGCGAGACAAAAATGGCGTCATTGCATCCGGTCCTAAAAAAGGAACTCGAACTGAAGAGAACCCACAAACTTTTGAAACTAATCACCGTAAACTGTGATCACGTTTTGATGCGAGACCAACTCCACACAGCTCCACTATAATTATAGCCTAAAAAATATACAGATCAAAGCTACAGACAGATGCATGATTGTGATGTGGCAGAGCTTTTCTCACGCAGTTGGGGAAGGAAGAACAGAGAGATCACTTAAATAGTTGTTGGATACTAACTCAGTAGCTCTGTTTAGGAGATTTTTAATATAACGTTATGAGTAGAGAAGGTTATCTTACACATGCAAATAAAATGAAATTGAAAAAATATATGTTGTACGCCTCACAATCTGCATAGCACTCTTGGTCCCACTCCCTTTTTTATTGTATACAAATACATGTAATACTATGGCTCATTCTGTCCTCCCAGCAACTGATTAAGCTTAAGCTAACTTGTGATGTGTATTTGCTGTTAAGAGTGTATTGAGGTTACATGGGATGGAGATTTGGCCCCGGGGGAGGGGGGTGGTAGGGGGGGAAGGGGTTCGCTGTGGCTCTGTGGTTAGGTGTCTGGTGTTGGGGAGATGGTGAGGATTAAACAATCAGAACGTTTATTCATATATTTTTTTTTCAGTGGCTCAAGGATCCTTTGACTTTTTGGTAGGGAAACCCGATATCTAGCCTTCTCAGACAAGAGCGGTGGAGGTCCCATGTGTACATTTTGGACGCTTAAGCACCCTTGTTAGTTAATAATCATATTAAGAGGAGATGGAGATGCTGTCTGGACAAAATTTCCAAATTTCTACCCACAAAAATTGTTCTGACCAAAAAATTGGGCAGGCACTTAAAACTGAAATAGTACTTCTTTCTTAGGATTGAAAGGCTGCATACAAAGTGAATGGTGAGTAAACTCAAAAAAATTTTATTTGCCTGAGCTGGTCACTTACTCATTATGCTCTGCCTCAGAATTCCCTGCAATAGAACATAAAATATGATAAAATATTTGTTTTGTACTGCCTTTCATCTACTTATGACATTACTAAGTTTAATTCACCTTCCACAGGGGGCTGACCCACCCGGAGAGCTAGCTGTCTTCATAGCCTCCGATGCCACCAGCACTGATGTCAAGGCGGTGGAAGCCAGCAGCCAGAACACGCCTGAGAGTCTTGATGATGAGGAGAGAGACCACTGGACCCGCAGCCTGGACTTTGTGTTGTCGCTGATTGGCTACGCTGTGGGCGTCAGCAACCTCTGGCGGTTTCCTTATCTCACCCTTCGAAATGGTGGAGGTATGTCTGTATGTGTGTTTATCTGTGGACCTCTTTTCTCTCTGTTCTTCCTTTTGTCTATCAATCTGTCTGTCTGTCTGTTTGTCTGTCTGTCTATCTTTTTGAATGTCTGCCTATGTCTGTCTGTCAGTATGTCTGTCCATCTGTCTCTATTGTGCTTTCATGCTGCTCCTCGCATGTCTCTCTGTCTGTTAGCCATCTCTCTCTCTCTCTGGCTCTCTCCCACTTTCATTTTTTTTCTTTTTTTTTTTTTTTTTTGTGCATTTGTGAGGTTAGGTCTGTCTGTTTGTCTGTTTTGCTTTTTTTTTTTTTTTTAAATACAACCCATCTGTCTGTACATGTATGTCTGTTTGTCAGCTGTCAAGCAGTCAGTTCACTCACCAATCCAGCTATGAACTTTTCAATGTATTTGTGTGCATGACTGTGGCATGTATCCAACTGTCTGCCTGAGCTTACTCGTCTCTGTCTGCTCTTTCATCTCAGTCTGTCTCTCATTATATCCACCATTCAGCTTTGTATCGCATCAACTTGTCTGTTTGTTGTATGCGTGCTACTTACTTAAATGGTGTTTTTCATCACAGTCCAAATTTAATTTTCCATCAAGCACATCATTTTGTTCTCTGAAGCTACATTTTTAATTTTCTTTTTTTTTTTTGCTGGATGTTCTAAGAAAGGTGGCAAAACTGAAGTTTGATACTGTCAAAAACAAATGTTTTCAGGGAAAAAAGCATTATTTTTATTAAATCACTTTAGCATGGGTCATAGATTGATATACCCCACTTTCTGGTCCCTCCTTTTTGTTAAATAAGTAGTATGTGTTCAATGTATTTCAGACATACATGTACCTTTATCGGACTTTTTAAATATTTTTTTCCCAAGGGTAATTGCTATTGTCACAGATGTTGTAATTATATATTACAGAAACTTAAGAAGATCAGAAACAATTAACCCCCCTTCTCCCGTATCCCAGAGTGACAGATTGCATACACTTTTAGGAGTGACTTCATAACGCTGAAAGCTTAAAAACATATTGTGTGTTTCACTTTAGAATGTGGCTTTAGAGTCATAGACTTGTAATGCAGATCAATAGTCAGTCAGCTCAAATGGAAATTCAACTCTCATCTTAGGACAATACTGTCAACTTGTTTCAGATTAGAATGTTATTATTATTATTATTAAAATGTTTAAAATATACTTCCATCGGAGTCATTATTTTTTTAAATTCCAGAAGTAACTTGTGTGTGATAGGGAAGAGATACAGTGACTTTAAAAAAAAAAAAAAAATATTTCATTTATAGACACAAATATTTATATCTTTGTTATTTTATATAATTTGGAGTGTGTAATCCTTTCATATCATTATTTCTGTGGGGTTTTTTTCTATCATTTCAGGTGCTTTTCTGATCCCGTTTTTCTTCTTTTTATTTTTGTCTGGGCTTCCTTTGTTTTATTTGGAGGTATGCCTGGGCCAGTTCTCAGGCATCAGCTCCATGTTTGTATGGAGGATGTGCCCCCTCTTCAAAGGTGAGATAAGCAAGGTAGGAGAGATATATTGTCCATGCTTATTTAGAAGTTGTGCTTCCTCTTCAAAGGTGAGATAAGATCTCCGGAAATGAGATAAAAATAAATATGATGAAGTGAAATAGTATAGTTAAGACAGAGGGGACGAGAAAAGGTAAGATAATCTCAGCAAAATTTAGCGCGTTTTTATTGATCCATTCATAGATGCCTGGGAAATATTATTACCATGAACATAGAGACACAACTTTGACTCCTCATATTTCCCTCTTTATAGGTTAAGTAGTCTCCTTATTTACATATTTTTAGACGCACGGACTTCAGAGATACTTGATAGGCTCACTCCTCAAGTTGCTCTCTGAAGGATCTTTTTGACAGAACAAAGCTGTAGGCCGTTCTGAGCTCTTTACACCAGGTTACGGTTACTGTTTTTATAAGCTTTTCAACCTCCTAGCATGGTGGTTATTTAAGCTGTAATTTACGCCAGGTTGGCTTGTACGACAAATTATAATATCACCCTAGAAATAGCTTTCCTCTTTGTATGTTCAGATCTAGCACTGCGATCACTCCCATAATGAAACTCTCCTCAGTGTCCATCTCGATCGGGGACAGAACATAATCTAAGCCAGAATATGAGATGAATGAATCAGTGGCATCACCATAGAAAAAAGAATTCCGACTTCGAACGGCAATTTTTTATTACTTTTTGATGTTCCAGTAGATGTTGTAGACTTGTTTTGAGTCATCTGCCATTATAAACTTTGCTGACCTACTTTGAGTTCTCCAGTGCATGTTCATCTGTAGCAGTAAACAAATCACCCCAGAACCTACTTCTGTGTCAAGAACGAGATATTTATTGACTAATTTGGGCATTTTTTGTGTGCTTTAGGATTCACAACAGAAGACATGTAAGGCTATTCAAATATTCAGTCATGACGTAAGGGTACATCAAGCATGGACACAGGAACTACCATTTTCTTACTTCCATGACATACCAGTATGTCATTGCAGCTGGTGTTGGGCACCAATATGATGTAAATGTACATCACATAGGTACTGAAAGAGTTAATTTTATGTTGCATCTCATTCTGTAAATATTCATCCACTGTGTTTCAGGCTTGGGCTATGGCATGGTGATTGTGTCAGGCATGGCCTGCATCTACTACAACACCGTCCTCTCTTGGGTTATCTACTATTTTATCAACTCTTTCTACTCCAAACTGCCATGGACCAGCTGCGGCAACTGGTGGAATACCCCTGACTGCATCCAGACCCGCTCTGCCATGCTCTGGCCCATTAATGGCAGTTATGTCCACAACAATTCTGTTCTCACCAGCCAGTTAATGTCAAACCAATCCAGGGTCTTGCAAAATTTGACTGTGGACACTCTTATGCAGTTAGATTTGGAGGGCTTGACGACAGTGAATACAAATGATAGGATATGTAGAGGAAACATCTCATGTGTTGATGGAAAAATCAGGACGGCAGCGGAAGAATTTTGGCAGTGAGTATAATTTTATTCTCTTCTTGTGCATTTAACAGTTTGTCAGTGATCCACATTACTATCCTTTATTAGACACATGAGTTATGAACATGCATTGTACAGAAGAGGAAAAGAACACAGTGGTTAAGGGACCCTTGTTAAGAAGCCACTTAAAAATAAAGAAAAAAAATATATAAAGGAAATGGCAAGATGGAAAACAAAAGGTTCCTCCAGGTTCAGAAAATTTGAGGTTGATGTACATCTGCTTCATTATCAAAACCAGTCCCTAACTCCATGTGGAGTCGTTGAGGTGCCACTGTCAAATTTTGTCATCTGGTATGTGTCAGGTGGTTAGGTCTAGGGAGCTGACCTCTCTCCAGGCAGGCTTCAAGCTTCCTTTCTCCTTGTACTCATCCCTTCAAGTTCCAACTTTGCTGATCTTTGCTTGACTTTGTTTGCTGGAGGAGTACCTTAGTGCCATGTCCTGCTTTCCCCTTATATATTCTAACATTAACTTTAGGGACAGTTAAGATATGACCTAAAAAAAAAACAGAAACAAAAATGTCACCAGCCACCACATCAGCCCGTAGAAAAATTTTCTTATAATCATGAATACAAAAGCAAACACAAAATGTATCCACATTTACAAATTTTAGGCACACATGAAGTCCGACAGAAACATCATTAAAACAATGTATACAGGAGAGGAGGTAGGCAGTGTAAAAAGTCAATGGATAACAAAAAACATCCAACATTCTCAGATCTTGCGCATGTATCTTGAACTACTCTGCTTCCATTCCTGTATGACTTACCAGCCTGGAGACATGCCATGGTTTTCCTGTCATTCTTTTATAAGCATCTGAGGAAGCAAGAAAAGATTGCTGGTAAAGATGTGGCATAATGATAGACTAGATTTCAAGATAGGTTGAGCCATTCTGCAGAATCTGAAGTAAGATTTTATGACATAACTTTGACAATCTTTTTGCAATGAAAAACCAATTAAGAAAAGTTCATTAACGATGTGAAAACATCAGGCATTTGTCCAAAACTACTGGCTGGTTTCAAGAGTACAAATGCACAGCTCAGTAATGCAATGTATATACCAGCATGGTTTGCACAGAAAAGTCAGGAAAAAAAAAACATCCCAACAAGGAAGTCATCTCGATCTGGTTTATTCACAAAACAAAGTCATGATTGTGTTTTTTCCATTCATCATTGAATCTATCCTGTGACACTAGTCAGGATGTCTGGTAATGTTTGGCAGGCCATGGTGTGTTATGATATTACATTTCTCACAGGAGTTTGTTGAGAGTCTATCCAAATATGTTTGTTTGCTCTTTTTTTAATGAATGAAAAGTATATATCCCTATATATGGGAAGGGATTGTTATTTGGTAGATTATTTGAACTTAGTGTCTGGTAATGAGAAATAAATGAGAAATAAACACCGTGTGAAAGGCCTTGTTTTCATTCTACAGACGCTATGAAAGGTTATGATAATCCAGATCTATGAAAGGTTATGGTAATGCAGATCTATGAAAGGTTATGATAATACAGATCTATGAAAGGTTATGATAATACAGGTATTGCTAATCTGTGCAAAGGTAATTAGTTTTGTGGAACTGATATATCCATGGGATGGGCTCTATATAATGGACTGAGAAAGTGAGAAACCCCTGGGTCACACAGGTAAACTGAGTCTGAGATTTGAATGTGAAATTATGCATGGATTCTTGCTATGAAACCTGAATTTGGTGCAAATGAGAATGCTTGCCAAGTGGAACAAAATGACTCCAGACCCCACATTTTTCCCAGAATTGAATATTAGAGATCTAGTTGAAAGGTTTTTGGAACATGACTGATGGGCATTTTCAGAATTTGCTCTTAAGCAGGTTGATAATATGACCATAATCTTATGCATGAAGTGCAGCCTTTAAGAATGAAAAGTATATGTCACATTTCACTTATTTCGAACCAAGGTTAAGAAAGCCCCAGTGAGGGAAAAAAAATCAGAAGTTAGCAGACAAAAGTTAAGCCTTGGAGCTCAGGTTTTCATCCTCCCATTCCCTATTCCCTACGCTTCCAGAGCAAAATACACATATTATAGGGTCGCATCATGTTAGTGTTAGTAACACAGAAATGAAAAACTGTTACTTTGACACTTTCAGGAAATTGAGTAAACATGTTTTACACATGTAAAACACATTTATTATCACAGTCCATTGTATCCACTTTAGTACTGATAGTTGGTAGCAGGGAATTCCTTTCCTTTGCCCAAAAAGTGGGAGGTAGGGGAGTCTGAATGAGAAAGCGTGCCCAGTATACCAGGTTCATCAGGTTTTAGTTCACACCCTCATATATCAAAGAATATAAACTAAACTAAGAATATCATGGGACCTCAGCTCAGGAAAGAAAATCTTTTTGTCAAGATCAAGTCAAAATGGACCTTAGAAAGAAAAGTACAACTTCAGTTGTCACCCAGGAGTGATGTTGTTTCCCAGATGCAATGTTAAGCATCACTTGCTAATTGTGGTTTGAATTTTTGGAATGAACGCACGTTTGCTATATACCAGATTATATATCGAAGTCAAACTGGACTTGAAGATTGGTAAGTCAATGGAGATTATTTTCGAGAAAAAAAGAGGTATGCCAGACATGGATTTTGTGTGATTATCAAAACGGAAATTCATTTATTCGCAGGAGGATTATATTCTTTTACTTTCTTTTTGGTATTTTGAGCTTGATGAAGGTGAGCCTGGGATGTGGCCAGTGATGCTAATACTTCATTTAAAAATAAAAAATAAACAAACAAACAAACAAAAAATTATGAATTACCTGGTCACTGAGAAATGTGAGAAAAAAAAAAAATGTGAACATATGTATAATATCCTTTAAAAGATAATTTATAATACCATTAGATGAGAATTATTATTTCTGGAGATTTGGATTTAGTGATCAGTGATGGATGATGGTCCTTTGCTTTTCATTTCAGATTCAATGTGTTGAGAAAATCTGAGGGGCTGGATGACCTAGGCAGTTTGCAGGTACACAGTGCTATGTGTCTCCTGGCTGCCTGGGTGTTGGTGTGTCTGTGTCTTATACGTGGAGTCAAATCTCTAGGCAAGGTGAGTGAACTATCTGACTGTGTTGTGCCCAGTGCTGTACCAGTGTCATCTTATCTCATGTGATGTCTGCATTATGGACCAGGCAGTTCTGTGGGCAGTGTGAATATCTATCTTAGTCAGTTGTACTTGGAGCCGCCCTAGTGTCATCTTTCCTCATGTGAACTCAGCCCTGTAGGTCCAGTCAGATCTCTGCATAATTCGAATTTCTGTCTATGCCTGCTCAGACATTGTCACTTCTAAAAGATCTTGGTCTTATATATGAGCTCAGATCTGTGGACAAGGGAAGTGTCTGTTCAGCATGGGCCATGCTCATAACCATTTTTCTTTTTTTTTCTCACAAGATAGGTTCAGTCAAATCTGTAGGAGATGAGCATCTGTTGTGGTAATCTGAGAGTTGTGCTAGTAAAATATGTGCTCCTGTGATGTTTTGTGTCATAGATAGGGACAAATCTGTGGGCCAAGTAAATGTATATCTGCATGTGTAGTACTTAGTGTTGTCTATAAGTTTCATCTTTCTTCTTAAGATGTCTTTTCAATGGTTCCAGTCAAATCTATGGTCAACGCTGGTAGTTCTTTATACATATATATTGTTGCTGTCAGACGCAGACCATGTTACAGCAAAATTAGGTCAAATCATTTTTTTTTTCTTTCAAACTGCAGGATGCCTTGTATTCCATACTATATATAAATTTGCCATAGAAATATTAATTAGAAGTGCCTGAATTTGCAAATCTACCTCATTCAGTGAAATGAATTTATTGTATACTCTTATGTCCTTGTATTTCTAGGTTGTGTATGTGACTGCCCTGCTTCCGTATGCATTGCTCACCATATTCCTTATACGAGGGTGCATGTTGCCAGGAGCACTGGATGGAATCATCTTTTATGTGAAGCCTGACTTTAGCAAGCTCACCAGTTTATCTGTAAGCCTTTTCGCAACTTAGTTCTAGAATAATGGCAGGGTGAGGGATGGAGTGTTACTTTTGACTTGGAGCAAATTTTAGCACTAGAAGTGGCAAAGAGTCAGTCTGCTCAGACTCATTTCTTGATACTTTACAGATACATAGTTTTTTTTTGTTTTTTTGTTTTGTTTTTTTGTTTTGTTGTTGTTGTTGCTGTTGTTTAGTACTTTGGTTAAGCAATGCTTGACAATGACATGATTCCACAATGTCTGTCAGAACTTTAGGCATGTATTGGGGTAATTGTTTACTGACATAGGTATTAGTTAAGGTATCTGTGGGCTTCTTACTGTCCAAATGGCTTACACATGATAAGAACACACTCATCTCACATCACCATCATCTAGGCCTTTACTGTCATTTCTTGAACAGAAGTAATCACCAGTATAGAAAGATTGGCTCTCAAACGGTTTCTTCCAACACCAAGACAAGTGAGTTAACACAAAGCTCAATCATAGCTGAACTCCCAGAATCATACTATGAGTTTGAAATAATTTGTGGTGACTATCGGTATCGCTTTAAAGGGCTGAGCTCTAGAATTGCTGTCTCAAACAGAATGTTCAACCTGTTCTTACCTTTCAGTTTTTTGAAGTCATTCCTAACCACATATCACATATACAATTGAGTACGCTTAAATCAAATTTGCCGGGACCACCCTAATGGGTTCAGTTTATGAGAGTTCGTCCCCCAGTTTTTTTAAGAAGGGTAAGAACTGTCCAGAATCACCTGTGGGGCCAAAATTTTTTTAACATCGTTGTTTGTATTTGGGAAATGCCATACTTTTCAGCTGTGGCCTTCTTGGACATTGTCTATTTCCTGCAGCATTTTTATTTTCAACTCAATGGAAAGAGCCCTCTTCTTTCTCTTCGGTGGGTTAGAGGATTCCGGAAGCTATCATGTAGATCTAGCCTGTAAAGTAAACCTAGTCAACTGCCGGTGAAAGAGCAAGCATGATGTGGACACTGACTAGACCTATACCATCACGGTGCTAGAACAAGGAGACAGTGATTGTAACACAAGCTCAATGCCTTATAGGGTTGCCTACACATGAAGTATCGTAATAGTACCATACATGCACTTGTTTGACCATGTCTACTTGTACAAAGTAAGGCTGGGGGAGGATGCTTGATTATCAGTCAATTGCTCCGGCAACACTGCTCCTCGTACGTTGCCCCAATTTTCATCTTTGTGGTGGCGCTGACCAGTTCGATTTAAAGGAAACTCACGGCAATAGCTTCGATTTATGTGAGAAGCAATTAATGTGGACAAAGAGGGAAAAGAATCTGTTGTTTGGTTTTTATTCAAGTAATCAGAAATTCAGAATATTGGAGTTAGGTTTGAGTGACTCAACTGTATTTAACCCATTCTTATTTACTCCATAATCAAATACATTGAAGCCATTCTTAAATGTGTATGAAATATATGGATGCCATTCCTAAATGTGCACCAAATCAGTTGAAAGCATCCCTACATGTGTATCATATACATAAAAGCCATTCTTAATTGTATATCAAATATATCTAACCCTATAACTGACACAGCCGTCTCAGGCAGACCCTTCTGAAATTTCACTTACAGGGACACAACTGTGCGAAAACACAATGATCTATTGAAAAAAAAAAAAAAAATCACATAGAAAATTATTGCGCCTAAAAATTTGAAATGTCATGCAAGAACAGAAAAGTAGTGTGTGCAACTGTGTGCAAATTTTTTATGGTGGTAAGATGACTAGATCATGTCAAAAAAAAATAAAAATATCTGAAATGGAAATCAGATGAAACACTATCATAAAGCTGAGCTGTTGTTTTAGATAAAGTCACGAAAGTTCCTCCATGTCACCAGAATATTGTTCCAACTTGCAAAAAATCACAGAAATGCCAGTTTTCAATGACTTTGATTAATAAATTTCAAACCACGTGCAGCATGAGATTTCTGGTAATAACGAAACTGTTGGCAGAAAGGGGATATGGGTGTAATGGGAGTGTTTGCCACGTCTTGTGGTGACTGTACCAGTTTATCGATAGAGGCAGCTTGCAGCAACTGTGTCAGGTGAAGGGTTAAGCCATCCCTAGCCATATATCAGATATATTGAAGACATTTCTAATTGTGTTCAATTAAGTTGAAACCATTCTGACCATGTGTCAAATATGTTGAAGCTAGACCTAAATGTGTATTAAATATTGTTACTATTCCGATAGAACTTCATAACTTCTAAATTATACACTTTTCATTAACATTTTTCAGGCCCAATCTGAAATACCTAGAGTAACACATATGCCAATCAAACAACAAAGTTGAACAATTACTTAAAGTCTGCTTTTTTTTAGATAAAATTAACCCTCATAATAGTAATGAGATACAAGATGGAAACAGTTTTTTTTGTCTGTCCTGAAAAATTCAGTTATGAGGATTTATCAGACAAATAACAATATGTTGAAGCCATTCATAACTGTAAGTCAAGTACAAGTATATTGAAGCTATTCATAATTGTATATCAAATATATTGAAGCCATTCATAACCCTATATCAAATATATTGAAGCCATCCATAACCCTATATCAAATATATTGAAGCCACTCATAACCCTATATCAAATATATTGAAGCCATTCCTAGCCAGTGTCAATTATCCTCAAGTCGTTCTTAACCAGCATCAAATATACTGAGGTCATTCCTTACCATGTATCAGTATGTTTCTCTGTATCTAATATGTCACTCTGGATGCTAGAAGATTTAATATTTATACACTGTGTGTGTGTGAATTGCATGCACACGTGTGTGGATGTGTGTGTGTGCATGATGAATAGGGCAAGCTTTTCTTAAGAGGGAAAGCAACATCCTGTCAGTGTTTTCAAACATTGGAAGTTAAAAGAAACAGCTTTTTGTCCATGATATGTGTTCTTGCTATGCAGCCTTGTTAATGGGTGGAAACTCTTTGACAGCTATGATGTTGCATTGTTTTATTGCATGGGTGACTATTTGTGATAGGCAATAATTTCAAATGAAACGTTCATGAAGTTTAAGTAGGTGTGAAGAAGATAAAAAAATTAGTTGAGATACATTTTTTCCTATCTTCAATAATGGGCTTGTATTATATAATATACCTTTGTTGGCATATTTAATCATTCTGTTCATAGTGTTTAGGATATTCACTGGAAAAAGGTTAATACTAAATATGCCAGGAATGAAAAACATCTCATATCATCACTCTTTTGGAATAGCTGAAAAGGTAATTTGAAACATGACAGCAAAAAATCTGCTTTCTTTAACATTGACATGTTTGGTTTTGATGAATTCATCATGATTAGACTTTGATCTAGATTTATAGTTTATTTCAAGAGCCACATTGATAGATCTTCATTGTTTCACAATGAAACTGAAAAAAGCCTGTCAGAATGAAGAAACACTGGCTAGCATGGCAGGTTTAGCTGACTGAATGCCTCAAAGTGTGGACCATGAAATGTTTTGAAGTGACCAAGGCTATCTCATCATAGGTTGGTTCCAGACTGCAAACAGATGTGCAGTAGTAATAGCCATGTACTTACATGTGGTACGTTGCACCTGCACACTAGAAATCATGAACTTTGGACAAGTATCTCTCTAAACACAAGCCCTGATGGATGGATTTGGTGTAGAACAAAACCTGACATTTGTGGATGATGTTTTTAACGTTTGATGTTTTTTATTTATTTGTTCATCTGTTCATTTCATAGTGTGTTTGTGCTCTCATTAATTATTTGTTATGTCACATTTGTCAGGTGTGGATTGAAGAGTGTCTTCAAGTTATTGATTTATTTTGTACACTTATACCTTGGTGATTTGTTGTGTTTTGTTGGTTTATTTTTTTAGTGCTTTTATGTTTGGTTCATTTTCCTTAGGTATGGATTGAGGCATGTCTTCAAGTTTTCTACTCACTAGGACCGGCTTGGGGTGGTCTCATCACCATGGCAAGCTTTAACAAATTTCACAATCATTGTTTGAGGTCAGTTTGATTTAAGTATGTGTTTCATCGAAAATTGTTTTTGTTTGTTTGTTCTTGTTGGATTTGGCAGTGTCTGATGCAGCGAGCATGAAAATCCTCACCTCTATCCCAGGTATAAGAAATAAAAATAAGCACATTATCAGTCAATATAAGGAATATTGAACACATGCATGTAAAAGCATTCTGTCAAATAGACACTATGTAATCAAATAACCACCATCATAGAAACAGATTGCTGGACAAACATCAATCTGACAGAACTTGATAGATTGCACTGCGAACAGATAGGCAAGATGACAGACAGGCAAAAAAGCAGGCAGATATACAGACACACAGCAGGCATTCAGCCATGTAGACAGACAGACAGAAAGACAGATTGGTTTTCACACTTTGTCTGTCTCTTATTTTCCATCAGGGATGTTTTGATAGCCACCCTGGCAGATGGACTGACCAGTTTCTATGGAGGCTTTGTCATCTTTGCGGTGGTGGGCTTCATGGCCAAGGAGGCTAATGTTACAGTCACCCAGGTGGCCACACAAGGTAAAAAATCTAGAGCAGCAGCTGCTAGCCCTATGGGCAGTGTTTGAAAACTAGTGAGAATTCTGTTGGCATGCTGTGCAGTTTTTGAAAGTGAGTAGTTCATATTTGACCAAGGGCTTGTACACACCAGACATCCACGTTCATTCGTCTAACGCACAAAAGTGTGCCCATTCACACCAATCTTCTGTCTATTCGTGCGTTATCGTGCGTGTTGTCTGTCTATCTATCTATCTATCTATCCATCTATCCGTCCATCATCCATCTATCCATCCATCCATTCATTTGTCCATCCATCCATCTATCTGTCCGACTGTCTGTCTGTCTGTCTTTCTCTGTCTGTTTATCTATCTATCTCTCATTCTTCTTTATTCCCCCATCCTCCTCCTTTTTATTTTCTCTCTCTCTCTCTCTCACTCTCTCTCTCTCTCCTCTCTCTCTCCCTCCCTCCCTCCCTCCCACGCCATTCTCAACTAAAGGTGAACATTTTGACTTTTTGTTTTGGATGATTGTGTATCACATTGAAATAAATGTTGCTTACCATCGATGTGCAATTCTTGTCCAATATCCTTCCCTGCTTGATTAAGAAACTGTTTATTTCTTACAATTTATGCATTTTACCATAAAGAGCTTGTACTTTTTGTACAGCATTAACACAATTTTCCATTGTTGGAATGTTGACGAAAGTAAGAAATGGGAGCACAGCAGAGAATAGCGTGTTGTTGCATCATTCTAAATATAGCACTTTGCCTCATAAAGGGAGAGGAACGGTGGGCCTAGGTCACAACACGGGAGCAGTTGGATAGAATTTTCTGGCTGCCATAAAACCAAACACACGCACGAACGACACTTATCACCAGTGCACGAACACGAATGGTTGGTGTGAACACAGAAAGGCCCTATATAAGAAATACATTCTTTCGTGCGTCAAACCCACGAATCCGCACGAATGCAGATGTTTGGTGTGAATGAGCCGTAAGCAGAAAACCTGGAAAAATCCAGTCAAAATGATTATTGTTGATATGATACTATTTTCATATACAAGCACTTGCATAGTTAGACAGACACACATGCACCGCATGCACACGCATCCACCTACATTCCTCTCACCACACAAGACAATCTAGAGCAGAATTTTTGGTTTTCACGTATTTTCAGGCCCTGGTCTCGCTTTGGTGGCCTACCCAGAGGCCATATCCAAACTGCCGCTGCCTCAGGTGTGGGCTATCCTCTTCTTCTTCATGTTGTTGCTGCTAGGTTTAGACAGTCAGGTAAGATCACAAATGAGTGAACAATTCAATATTGCTTGAAAATGACATTTTGTAACACTATCACAATTTGATATTGGGTTGATTGGTAGTGCGAGCTGGGTATTGGGTTAGACAGCTGTTGGCATTTTATGAAACACAGTGAGGGTAGCGGTTCAGTGTAACAAATCATGGTTAAATATATTATTATGTTGCTTACACGTGTGTGCATATGAATGGTTAAACAGATTTTGATTGTATACACTGAGCCTATGCAAGTGTGTGTGCATACGCTGGCCCATGGAGATATTGCATCATCTTATGTGTCTGAGATACTCTCTACGCATTTTGTGCAGATTGGTGTAGATCTTGTGTGTGCGTATTACATCATGATGTATACTACGTCATGATTTTATGTTTATTTGTACCGGATGTGAGCCAGAGAGAATGCTGTAGCAATAACTAGAGGCTTGTGGAGAGTTCCAGAGAGAAAGAGAGAGAGGGTTCTAGTCTAGACGGGCCAGCATCTGTATAAAGGCTCAGGCACGAGAGCGAGATCATCGCAGTAAGAAAGTGCAGTGCAGAGAGAGCTGTGTGCATTGGAATTAGACAGCTGCCCTGAAGCGTGCACTGTTATCAAGTACCAGCAATAAATTCTGTATTGTTTTGACATTGGAGATTCCTGTCATTATTTCTTCACCACTGTGTGCGCCTCATCTGTATCCACCGCCTGATCACCACTTACAACATCACGACTAATACCCATTCAGCATCAACACCCAGAAAGTTCGTGACATTCAACATTGCTTGAAATATGGTAGCATTGCCAAACAGATGTCACAATTGGGTACAGGGAAATTGGTAACAAGGATGGTTTTGTGTAGGTGGATGTCAAGGGTATTTTATGGAACACAGTCAGGGAAGAAGGTGATACTGTTTCTTACTTTTTCATTCTTTTTTTTTTTTTTTTTTACTGGTCATTGTTATTAGACAATAATGATAACTTCATGTTCTTAATCTGTTCGCTTAACTGCAAGTATTGTGGCAAGATGATTTTATTTTCATACTGCAAGATTAGCATGGGCCTCCTCAGCCAAAGTAGCAATATATAATCATAGGGTATGGATGGATGGGACAGTTTGGTGTGGACTTGAAGTGGCTTCAATTAGCTAATTCTAACCTCTGTAGGAATCTGAAGAACCAAGGACTGCATGATTAGAACCAAAGACAAAAGAGACTGGCACAGATACAATATGCTTGTCACACTAGTGGATGGAGTGAACCGGGTGTCAAAGGGAGTGTCTTTGAGAAATTTGATTTTACTGACCATGGGTATCAGGTGTTAAGTTTGAACCTGAATATCTCAATGCAGCAGAGTCAGTGCTAAGTATTGTCTGAGAACCGTGAAGAGCAGGAAATCTGAGATGGTGTAGCCATAGAACAAGGTTCATGGACTTTGTTAAAACTGTGCCACGAGGAACATAAGATGGGAAGGAAAAAAGAGATGGACAGAATAAAAAGATGGATGACAACATTCAGGAATGGACAAAGAGAACACTTGCAGAGACCCAAGCCCTGACCCTCAACTGTAAGAAATGAAGGTTATGAGGACACTATCCAACAGGAGGCACCCCAGTGGCCTCATACAGCGAGCTCAGTTCTTTGTTGTCCTATCTCCATTTTGGGCGATTTGGAGATTTATATGTCATGAGAAAAAGGGATAGTAAATCTACCATATACTGTAGTCATTTCACCGATCACTTGCCTATACAGGCATATTTTGAAAATCACTTTGTGTTATCTCTCCTATGTACAAAAATAGTTGCTAAACACAACTCGTCAATTCTCTCAAAATGTGAATATTGGAGATAGGGCAACAGAGAACTGAGCTCACGAATATAGTGTTGGGAGATTGGGAAAAGAAGAATTTTCTCACCAAAGTACTGGTTTTATAAGCTTTTGAACCTCTTCCAGAGTGGTTATCTCGGCAACTTTCAATTCCTTTTATAAAAACAATTCAACCTCTCAAAATGGAAAGGATGCAAGTTACAATTCACGTTTTGAGGCAAGGCCAAGAAAGCCTAAATGGAAAAAATAAAAAACGGAGACATAGAAACATCAGTGAGAGATTCAAAAACCGAAATTAAAGATGCAAACATCCAAACAGGATGGAATATAAACCTGGAGTAACTAGAGCAGCATATGACCTGAGGAAAATAAAAAGTTTTTCTCTTCTGAGAGAGATTTTCTTAGAATGAATTAGTACTTGTCACCCTTGGGGCTTCAGTTGTACGTTAGAGCCATACATGAAAAATGGGACTCTATGATCATATCACATGATTGCATAACATTTATCTTCCATTATTTTTGTCTTGCTCACACACATTGCTATGTTGAGGTCCACAGTATCTATCTATTACTTGTTTATTTCAGTTTGGTATGTTTGAGACTGTGGTATCTGGTCTGCTCGATGCTTTCCCGAGAGAGCTGAGAAAAAGACGTGTGTGGCTGACATTTGGACTGGCTTTGATCAGCTATCTCATCTCTTTGCCAGTCACCACCAATGTGAGTAACAGCTACAGAGGTAAAGAGCAGATAGATTTTGTCAGCTGACACAAGGGCATATGTTCTGTTTCCAGTTATAAATTTTTTTTTGGCCCGACATGTCATTAATACAGTTATTGATTCACAACAAGACATAGCCTTTTTCTTTCTCATTGTCACTCTCTTTCTCTCTCTCTTTCTCACTTGCTGACTCTGTCTGTCTGTCACTCCCACATTCTTTCTCTGTCTTTCTCTCTGTCACAGAGATCCTTAAAATAAATGAGTTGAGGAAAAGGATTCAACTGGCTATCTAGGGACTCTGATCTCTGAAAACATTTGTAGTTTTTTGTAAGCCTTTATTCTTTTTTTTCTTTCTAGAAAATGTTTTGAAGCGTGTAGGCATGAACGGTAAATCAATGGCATGTCAGTATCAGGACACAATTACGATGGCTTCATGCTCTTGATTTGTCCTTAACCTGGGAGTGTTGAGAAGTACTTGACAAAATTGTGAAATGATGACATATGTAACTGAAAAGCAGAAATTTAAGAGGGGCTGAATGACAGTTTGCTCATTTATTTATTTTTTTTATTATTATTATTTTATTTTTTTATTTTTATTTGGGGGGGGGGGGATCATTTTGTTGTTGTAGTTGTTCTTATATGTTTGTAATATCAATAATTTGTCTCTAATACCAAATCATATGGAAAAAGTTGATGAGGAAATCTTTTCGATGGGATTCCCATGATTGGGTATGGAGTTAAATTACCAAACAATCAAGCATGCTTTCAAATCATGAGCAAAAAAAAATAAAAAATTTCAGCTACAGAATATTTAACATAGAGATGGGAAAGTCTTTTAAGGATGCACCAAGTGAGGGAGTATTGCTAGAGTAGGTTACGCATTATGTGTGGTTGCTAGATATTGACTTTGTTGGTATTGAGCCCCACCTCTCACTGTCTCATTTCTAGGAAATTGTGTAATCTTCTGATTCTGGCTCTCTGTTGCAGGGAGGTATCTACGTATTCACACTTCTGGATTGGTATGTAGCAGCTTTCTGTGTGATGGTCACATCCTTGATTGAATGCTTGGTGATGGGCTGGATTTATGGTAGGTTATCAGACTGTGAGGGAGAGAGAGTGGGGATATATTATACAGTTCTTTTTTGTTTTCCTCATTTTTTTTTTTTTACTGGAAGATATGCATTTGTTTTGTTTTGTTTTTTTTTCTGATGGGCAAGTCTCGTGCATTTTTTTTTTTCTATTTCACTTTCCTAATGGAGATAGATGTAGCATGCATTTTTTCTTTTTAATTGCTGTTTTTTTTGTTTTTTTTTTTAAATATATTTCTGTATTTTTGAATAAATGATGTGAATCTAAAACAGAGTTGCTGTTTTTTTTGTTTTTTTTTCATTTTTTTTTGTCCTTGATCAGTGAGATGGATTTTGAAAAAAGGCTGAGATTTTGTGCAGCTTTTCTACATCGTCATTAGTAAATTTGTGTATTCATAAAAATGATATATTCAGTGGGAGGAAGATTGTCATAGATTTCACTTTTTGCCCTACCTTTTTTGCCCAGGTGTGGACAGATTCAGTGAAGACATTGAGCTGATGATTGGCAGGAGGCCAGGGATCTTCATGAAGCTTTGCTGGACAGTCGTCACTCCTCTCATCATGCTGGTATGTCAGAGACACACAGGTGTCTCCAATGAAAGAAGTGCATAATATTGCTAAGTAGAGAGGGATCATCTCCCCCTTTTCTTTACTTGCTACTTGCGCTCCTTGTCTTTTTTTTTCTTTTCTGTTTCTGTTTTCATTTTCCTTGCATGCGTTAGTAGTTTCAAACTCTTTCCTCCGTAGCAAATGGGATGCCCCTAATTTTCCTAATTGCCTGCAATTATCCCTTCTTGACACTGGTGGTAGTTTTACCAGTAATAGTTTGTGCAGTGATGTCCATTGTAGAGTGATAATTTTTTTCATGCTGCAAACTGGATTTCCTCATTTTCTGTGTTTTTCATAGCTCTTGCAAAAGGGTAAAATTTGTGCTGTGTCTTTGTCACTCCACCACAGATACAATATCCTCAGAGACATTTCTTGTGCGGAGCAAAGTAGTCGGCTAATAATTATTTGGTATAAAATGAATTAAATTTTCTTACTGTGACAAATATATGAGTTTTTTATAGATATTCTTATTTGAAATGAGATACAAGTCTTACATAATGCAACGAAAAAATAGAACATATATAAAATGGGAGAACTGATCTCCGGTCACTCACTGTGAAGACCAGTTGAAATTTGTAGCACTCATTTTTCCTCATTTTGCAATGTACAGAATTCCCTCGATTATTGTGAGTTCACTTTTTGTGACTTCACTATATCACATTTTTTTTTTACATGTACATGTATATGTATTTTTGTATAGTGGGGTGCATCGTTATAAATAAAATATTTTAATTTCCATTTATAATTTTCTTACTGTGACAAATATATCTGGTAGGTTAGTGTGTAACACTAGATAGGGTTGATAGCAGTATGGCGGAGGTTTATAAAGGTTTGATTAAATGTATGTAAAGAACAAAATAAATGTAGCATCCCTACTTCGCGGATTATCACTTATCACAAGCAGCTCTGGAACCTAGCACCAGCGATAAACAAAAGAATACTGTACAATCAAATAAACTCCTGAAAATTATTGATTGGACGTCAGCTCCTTAATCCGTTGTGAAAAACAAATGACCTGCTCCTGGTCCAAAAAAACAGAGGATGTGGAAGGAAGTCATTTGTAAGCATGATCAGCTAGTTATGTTCCCATTCAAAAAGTAATGACAGTGGTAGCACTCCATAGGCACATGCTTTTATTATCATTATTATTTTTTTTTTATTACCTACCACTGAATTTTCACCAACTCATATTTGGAAATTTACAAAGTTCCATCAACATAGCAGACTTAGATTTTTTTGTGTCTTTTGTAACATAGCAGGGCCCAAGTAGAAGCTATGAAATTCTCCAACTATGTCATGAAAATCTGTTTAAGATCTCTGATACAGCTCATACATAAGATCAACATTTTAGGGCATGTTTTAGGAGGTGAGATGTGCACAAAACAAATGTGTATATAGCGCTGTTGGGTAATCTGGCAAAATATCAGGATGGACATATTTTAGACTTATTTTGTGACTTAAGAAATGAATGCAACTCTTTAACTTGCTGTGGCACATTGGTCGTTGTTTTAGAGAAAACATTTTAGGACTTTGTCACGAACTTATTGGATGTAGATGTTGAATGAGTGGGACTTTTAAGTGGCGATCAGGCAGTGAATACGGATGAGACGCACACAGGAACAGTGAAATGAGAACAGAAAGCCTCAATGTCGAAACAATGCAGAATTTATTTGCAGGTGTTTGAAAACAATACAAATTCTAGGATAGCTGTCTAACATGATGAACATGATGCACACAGCTTGCACAGCATTCTACTATCACTGCGTGGCATCACTCTCTGTACGAGCTCATAAATATAGATGCTAGCCCATCTAAAACCATCTCTCTCTCTCACTGGAATTTTTCACAAGCATCTAGTTGTTTGCTACAGCATTCTCTCTGAGTCACACCCGGTACAAACAAAAATAGAATCATGACGTGGTACACATCATGACGTACTGCGCACACACGAGATCTACACCATTCTGCGCAAAATGTATGTAGAGTATCTCTGACACGTTCAATGATGCGATATTTCCACGGGCCAGTGTATGCACACTCACAACACACACTTGCATGGGCTCAGTGCATACAATCACGATCTGCTGAACATCACTCACAATGCACACACGTGTACCAACACGAAAATATATTTAACCGTGATTCATTGCAGACTTGTTTTAGAAGGAAAGAGATCCATGGTTAAAATTATTTATGTAAAGCTTTATAGCATACATGCAATGTTTTAGGCAAAGCATTTTTGGACTTTTTATCTGAGGAGAGAAGTGGACAAAAATTTGTTTATACAGAGCTAACCATTTACGCTCTTAGTATTTAAAAAAAAAAGAACACTTCAGAACCCTTATTAGCAGGGAAGACCAAATATAGGACTAACTGCTGCACAGGTGTTGTTTTAGCTGTTTTTCATTCCTCAGTGACAGCTGTTTCCAGTTGTATTTGTTCTATGTGCTCTCTTAATTACTAACAAGGGGTTCTGATGCTGTGATCAAAACAGCAAAAACCAATTGTCTGCATTGTACAGAAATGAATCAGTTACCAGTGAGGCTTCACTGAGGAAAAAAACTGGATTTTGCTAATTGTGGAATCACAGAAGTTCACTTTAGGCGTGAATATCTGGACACAGAAGACTCATAGCTAAGCAGTTTCCTTCACCAAAGCCAAGTACACTTACTTCCCTTTCCACAGGCACCAACATATGTTATACATCAACAATGCATTTGACCCGAGTGCTATTATGATGTATGTTCTACATCAGCAGAGCAATAAGGGGTTTCAATCTCAACAAAAATGAAAATGTGTTATAGCCCCCATGGTGACTCTGAAATTTTCTTAGCATTGGAGGATGAAATATTCGTAGCAGTGAAGGGGTTAAACAACTGATAGTTACACTCCTGTAGGTTGTGCAATAGGTCGTGCTCATCAATCATCTGTAGATTCAGTTAAAAAGGGCACAGCAAGAGCATGAGAGGACATTCAGTCTACATAATTGCCTCTTTGGTATACATCAATGCAGAATAAAGACTGCTTCAACTGTCTGTGTAGAAAAAACTAAAGCCATAGATTTAGTAGTAAATGAGGAACGGACATGCAAACATCACTGGGAGATCAAGTTCAAAGTTTGAGTTTTCAATTACATCTCATCTCTTGTCTTTTGGTAAAGACGAAATTAAAACTTGGGTGTATTTCTATATTTTATTTTATATTTGTTTTGTTTTTTAGTGGGACAATGACAAAGTAAGAGCACAAGCCATATAAATATTTAAAACATTTAAAAGAAAGAGAGAGAAAAGCCCAGGATCACATGCACTTCCACTCCTTAAATAATAAGTACAGAAATGCATAAATATAAATGACTACTTTTAGCCTAGCAGTTCACTCTTTGTTTCATTTCTCCATCCAGCGCTTCAAGGCCTCCCTCCAGCCGTCCCCCAAGTGGGGCCCAGCCGCCAAGCAATACCGTATCTTGTACGAGGACAAGCTGGAGGAGCGGAAAAGCAGACCCTATTGGTTGGTTACTTTCTTCAGGCAGTCAAACTGCAGACAGTCAAACTGCATAGGGTCAGAGAATATATTATGAGGGTTTTTTTTTTTTTTTTTTAATTTTATTTTAGTTTTTTTTTTTTTTTTTTATTAAACAATGAAATTCCTTCAGAACATTTTAGGGACTGTGTTATATTGTGTGACAATTTCAAAGAAAGTGGTAGGATGACTGATTGCATAGTTCATAATGGTGTGAAACAGAAGGACAGGTCAAATAATGATAGTTGGGTATGTAAGGATGAATACTTTGGAGTGCTTTATTTTTATGCTTAGGTTTGAGACTGCAAGCAACCTGAAGATACTGAAAACTTACAGAAGGAAAAGTTTGAATCAAACTTATTGGTTAGAGCTTGAAAGTGTAGTGATTTTTTTATCCACAGATTTACAATCATCTTTTCAAACTTAAAAGAATTTTTATTCATACAATTAGATTCTAGCCATGACAGCCATGAAACGTTAAAGGACCACTAAAACACATGAGATTATATAACAGAGACATGAGATAGAATCTGAATTGAATGAAAAGAAAGTGTGAAAATTTTGTTGATGAAAAGGAAAATTTGAAAATTTTGTAATTGGTTTTTCATAGTTACACAGACCTTATCAGATGTTAAGGATGTGAGTGTAACATTAGTTTCCTTGATCTCATATAGCTCTCCCAACTGGGTATAGACAAAACAGCCTGACTGCAGTTGTACATCTGACTTTTACAGTCCCAACCTGCATTTTATGTTCTGTACCAGCCTTCAGTTGATGTAAATGCTGCTGTGAATAAACACCTTTATTTGAATAATTATATATTTGATCAGTGCTTTAAGTATTTGATTTCTAGCAGACAATGAACTGAAGAAATCATATGGCTTCTTTAGAGATTCAGATAATAATATTGGTGAGTGAGATCTAAGCAAATTGTGTGAATAAGATGAGGTCAAGAATCAGAGGTAGAATATAGAACTGCATGGCTAGCTGGTTGTGCATCTCTGCTGGGTACAAAATGAATAAGATCAGAATTTCAAGTCAAGAGAGTAGTTTACTGCAATCAAATCGTGACAAAGAATGCTCTTAATCATGGCAATAGTTTGATTTAATGTTTTTACCATATTTAAAACCATGATGATTTATGCAGAGGGTAAATTCTGGTGGCATGAAACAATTATGCATTCAGGTTTATAATTTAATCTTACAACATTCATTTTGTAGCTTAGTAAATAAGAGTCTTTGGTGCCAGAACGTTTTTCTTTTTTTTTTTGTTGTTAACAGAGAGCCTATGATTACTGCAGACTTGCTTATGTGAATATGCAGTTTACATGTGTTATATTGTTGACTTCTTTACTTTCCTTTATAAGTAAGCTGTCATTGTGATGATGAAGAGACAGTTGTCCCGATATTTCATTTATTTTTTGTTTTTGTTTTTGTTTTTGTTTTTTTAATTGAAAAGCTGTGTCATGTTGTGGATTATTTATTAATGGTAGAAATTCCAAAAGTCCAACTTTAAATATAAAAGGCAGTTAGTAAATGTTGAATTTGTTTAGGTTCATTTAAATCATGGCAATGACTCAGGCAGAATGAGTCTGTTGAATTTTCTCAAAACCGTTAGAAATGACTTGAACAATTGTTTTACAGTTATGACAGTATATAGTCATTCAGTGTGTGATGTACATATCAAACTGTATAGCTTTTCTTTTAGAAACAGGACCAGTATTTTGTGAATCAACTGTGTGACATTAGCTAATGAACCAAAGGAGGGAAAAAAAAACATCGCTTTTTGCTTACCAGTTTACATGTAATGAATTGTCATTACTTCCAGTTCAATCTGTATTGAAATGTTTTTAATATTTCACCTTCTCTCACCTATTTAATATATATGTTAAAATGGCATTTTTGAAGTGTTTCATAATGTTGAAGTACATGTGAGTATTTTATGTGTGTATTCATAAATGTTGAAATATGCATTCAATTGTTTTCACTCAGTAATAGTCATCTTAATATTAACATTTTGGTTATATACATTAGTAGCCACTGGAATATGATAGCCTTACTCTGGACTGAAAAAGCATGTAACATTTCATCACCTACATAAAGTAATTGTTGAAAAGCATGAGATTTCACTTTTAAAAAACTCTCTTCGATTATTCAGATACAACTTTGTTACAAGTTTTTTAATGACTATGTTGCCGAACAATTCCTTACATTTTCATGGTTGATGTTACTTCTGATTTATAGAATTGTCTTCTTTAATTATTTAGAATCCTTTTTGTTTAATGTGAAACTGTGTACATTGCTTTTAAAGCACATAATGAATAGTAACAAACAGATTTGTTTTATATCCAAAAGTGAGGGGACCATCCTGGGTACTGCAAGCTGAAAGTGTTGTGGAAAGCAGCTTAAGCATCTTAGCATAACTTGGTTGTTGTCCAGCTGTTACTTTTTGGCTAGTCTATTAGCTTCAGTGAAAAGGATTTTTTCTGGAGTTGTTCTCTACTGTTTTTGCACCAGGTCACACTCCTCAGGCCATGAGATTCCTTCATATTGGGTTAGGATCATTTTTTTGTCTTCGTATACCCAAAGATTCAACATTTGTGGTGACCTCCTGCTCTTCTACAGGAGGGCTTTTTAGTGCACTTGTTTGCCAGTCTGAGAGCACAGTTTTTCACTGGGTCCAACTATACCAGATACAGTTGTCACAAGAGTTTGGCAGTTGCTCTTTAAGCTTATGTTCCTCTGCACTTCTTTGCTTTGTTGAGCCTGTTGCTTATTTTCTGCTCAAACTCTGGGATGAACTTGTGAAGTATCAAGTGGGAGTCCAGCCTCTTTAGGTAGGACGCATTTTCAGTGCCCTTGAGTTGGATGCTGTTCATGGGTAGACTGATATTATAGTCTCTGACTGATGTGCCATATATAAAAAGTTGGTATCAGTGTGGATCACCAGGTTCCACAAATTGGTGTATAGCAGGCGATGGTGGTTAGTGCACTTTGTATTCTTTTTTCCCAGCATTTTTAATCCTTTTCCTACTGTCCAGATGGCAATACTGGGTCCAGGTCTGAGATGTAAACCAGAAACAGTGCACAGTTGGGAGTGTTTTTTTTTTTTTTTTTGGCGGTTTCTCTTCTGCTATTCTCTCCCTTAAGTGACTCTAATCTATGGTCCGATTATGGGGTTGGAGAGGAAGTTTATTTTTGAGATGGGGGGGGGGAGCATTTTTCCTGCCACTTTTTGTTTCTGCAGTTTCATTAACAGTTCCAAACACTATGCCTTATCACAGGCATCGTTTAGGTCAGTAAAGAGTGCTAGTGTTTACTGCTGTCACTGAAAACCATTTATGACATCAGTAGTAAAGTGGATTAGTTGGGCTGTTGCCTGCTTGCCTTCACTGGAGCGAGATTACATCTCTTGTAGGCTGTCATTCTCTTCCAAGAAGCACATCACATGACCCAGTCGTTTAACATTCTCTCTGCTTCCTGAAATATTGCTAGTTTGCTAGTTATTTACAGAGGAGTCTGCTTAAGATAAACCTCTTGGGACTGAGTCAACAAGTTTATTTTAAGCAAGGTTTATCTTAACCATTTTCAAGAGAAAAAAACTCTCACATTTAATGAGAGGTGGATAATATATACAGTAGCCTCCCCTGCATGACCTGTCACAAAAGCAAAGTCATTGTCATTTTGGAATGGAATGCGAATTATTGTACGTAGAGATCAGTTCGATGGTCAATGGTGAAGTGTAGCAAAAGAAAAGAACAAAACTACACTTGTTTGTACAGTAGGTCTACTGCTTGTTTGGGACTAGGAAGGGAGAGGCGGCACCAACTGTGTGCTGATGCGTGCATAAGTGGTGGTGGAAACTAAGGGAGGCTATGCTAATCATCAAGTGGGTCTCGCATGCAGAGACTGTGGTGTTCTGAGATAGTAAGCATCGCCCATCCCTACACTCCCCTTCCCCTACCCAACCCCTTTCGGCACACATCACTCTTTTACGTCATCAAGGCGGCAAGCAGTGCGTGTGGGCTCGACTTTGGCTTATTGTATATTTCTGAGTTTGAGTCACATAGTACTTGTTCACTGATGCAAAGGGTTTATTTTTTGCGGACATTGTGTTGTCGGCGTTTATTTTAACCAGTCGTTCATTGGTAATAGAAAGAAGGAAAAAATTGGGACCACAAGGAAAGTTTATTTTAACGGAGATTTTATCTTAAGTGAGTTTATTTCAAGTGGACTCCACTGTAGTTTGCAAACATTGTTAGTTTGAAATAATTGTTTGTTTGAGCCATATACATAGTCCAGTCATCTAAATTTTTGTTTTATGGCTGATAACGTTGTGAAATGAAAATATTGCCAGTTTATGCAGACATTGTATACAGCCCAATCATCTATATATGTCTCACAGCCAGTCAAAATGAGACGTATGTCGATTTTTCACCATATGGGGTTTTTGATATCATGTAAAAGCTTATTTCATACCATTTCAGATGGTGTAAAAGAGTTCTGAGCCAGTTTTATTCTAGCCAGGGATATTGCAGTTTATAGAGGGTTGGGGGGGAGCAATGACCGAAACTCAGAGAAAATCAAGTTTATATGAACGGTCGAACACATAAATCTACATACCTAACTCACAAAGACCGTATTATAATGAAGAAATATTTATAAATGGAGGGTAAGATCGACACTGCCTTATTCACCAACAAACGATCTTATGATTCCTGCAAAAAAAAAAAAGATGTTTCATCCCTCTCATCATATTCCAAACCCGATTTCTCGGTTTTAGCCCAGCGACTTACATCTCATTTCGATTTGCCACGAGACATATTTGTTTTACAACTGATACCATTGTGAAATTACACACAAGCCTAATGGAGGCATTTAACACTGTGCCATGTAGTATATTTTTTTTTCTATTCATTTTGTTAAGTTATTTAACTCAACTTATAATCAGTTATTTTTTTTGTACTGAGCAATTGTGGAAGATCTGGGCCATGATTGTGGCTGTCACAGAAACGTGGCTGCACTATTTTAAGTGTTTTTCTTATTTTCTTCTCCGGAGTTGTGTGCCTGATGTCTGTAATTCTTGTGAGTTTTGAGAGTTAGAAATGAAAATTGCCGGATAAATCTATAGAGAGTAAAGCTGTAAATGAAAGCAATCCAGTTTTGAAAATGAAAAGCTGGAAAGCTAACAAATCCTGTGATATGAACATTTCATCTGAGTCCTCAATACAAGTTTTATCATATCACATAATCAATAAAGCTTTTGAATTTTAGACATATATGTGATACTATTCCCCTGCGGCAGCTTCCATTCAGAAGGTGTTAACTAATTTGATAATTAGTTGTGGCATTTCAGTCTTCTTATGGGGCTATCTTAACCATGACTGATTAACCCCATAACTGCGAACCATGTATTTATACCACAGGTAAAGCGAATCCCTGTGTGCGAAGCTTGCGTTTATCCGTGAGGGCTCCTCATTGCGCTGGGACATTTCTCACCATATTACTTAAACTTGGGGTTTATCGGCCCCAGTTTTGTCAAATTATTGCCATAATAAGTATGTGCAGCATAACAGACACTCCTTCACATATTTATCTTATAGAACAGTGAGAAATTCCATGCCCAAAGATGAAATGCTCTTGAACAGAAGAGAAGATCAGAAATCAAACATGGCCCACTTAAGTCCTCTCAAGTGGTCCAAAACTAAAATCAAAAGAAACGATGTTGTGATGCGAGAGAGTATGAAATAAATGTACATGCAGTCTCTTTGTTTATAAAATATTTTATAATAATGCAGACTCGTCTGACCACTTGACCCACTCAACAGGTTTCGCATTGACCAGCGATCAAGCTGTTGAGAGTACAAGTGAGCTATGATTGCTATGAATTAAAGCTAGCCTATCTATCTATTAGTTTATATATCAGATAGCTCTCTTGTGCTCTCACTCTGTGCTGTCATTAGATCACTTATATATATTTCTTCGTAGTCACTGCTGCCCCATCAGTGTCAGTCGGTCTGATCTAATAAGAATAATTAAGTCCACATGGTCACAGGAATGATAGCGTGCAGTTTACACTGAGATTGCATCACATAAATGTAATACACGTCTATGTGAAGTGGTCCCGTCCAAGCAATTACATCAAGTTAGGAGCAAATCTGTAATGGAAATGGTCTGTGGGACGAGGGGTGATAAAATTGGTACCCAAATGAAATTGACATGTCTCTGTAAATACAGTCCCTTCCCCTACCATTGGCTCTTTACAAATATTATTACATGTGAAGAAAGGAGGGGTTTAGAGAAAGACAGTGGTCAGTGAGGTGGTCAATCTAGGCCTGCACTGTGTCACTCTGAACCCAAGGTGGAGTCTCTGTAGTCTTAACAAACACCCTGAGGTGAAGTACTAGCAACGAGATCCAGATTGACAAGCCTTGCACAGTGCGCCACAGGGCGTTGTAGCCCTCAAGCTGGGGTCGCAGTTCTAGAGTTTATTATGTCAGGCCCAGCAAAGGTTATCAGTGTGTGTTTATTGACATTACGCTCAGTCTGCTTAGAGTGGAACTTTTTTAGTTTATTTTATTGTTGTTTTTCTATGAAGTTTTATTTTTAGGAGGATTTGGAATCTTTTCTGTTTTACACAACCTTTTCCATTATTATGAAAGAATAGGCAGCCAGCCAGTCTACATGGCAGATAGGATTCCCTTTGTGCTCTGATCACCTTAGATCTTACAACAACAATTGTATTACATGTTTATCACTAAACTGTTCACATTGTGGAAGCTTGGTATAACATCTTTGGAAGAATTCATGCTTGAAATTTGCTGATTCTGTTTGTGTTTCAATAGAATTTAACATTAATATCTATGGAGAGCATAAGATTTGAAATTATATTTTGTTATTTGATTATGTTTCATAACTGTAGAACTTATTTGTTGTGCATTAGTCATTCAAGAACGATGTGAGAGCCCCAAGTAGGCAAAGAAGACAGCACAGAAAACAAGGCAAGAAAAAGTAGACTGATAGTATTATAGTTGGTCCATCTCAGCTGATGTGGCAATTGGACATGCTCATCAAACATCAGTAATTTCAGTCATGAAAGTCCTACAGGAGAGGGCAGCCAGTCTGAAATAACTGCCTCTATAGCACCAATGCAAAATACAGACTGCTTCAGTCACCTGCATACAGATAACAAAATAATAGTAATAGTAGTATGAAGACAGATTAGGAACCATGAAGATCTATCAAGCCTAAATTTAAAAAAAAAAAGGGGGGGGGGGGAGAATACCTATACTCTCACTCGCCTATTCATATGGCTACCATTATAGAAGCAATGAAAGTTTGGTACATTTGAAATTTTTGAGCTGAAGACAGTCAGACCTAGGGTCTCCTTGTGTTCTTTTCAAATTTCATATTTGTGTAGTATCTCTCAGTGGTTCATTTGGGGGCCAGTGTAGATCCAGTGGTTCATATGAGGGCCAGTGTGTGAAAGTCCACAAGGCCTCATATATCCTGTACCTGCCTGTTGTCAGCAAAGAACTGACCAGAAGTATGTCAGGCTATCAAGTAAAAATGAGTCAGATGTCAATTTTTTTTGTAATCTGAGGAGTTATTGTTGATAGTGGAAAGCAAAATGACATTTCTCTGTCAAGATAGTCTTGTTCAGAGTTAATTTCCATGGCTACATGGTCAATAAAGTTTGATTTTTGTAGCAAAACTGTCTTCTGACACCCGGCTCTTTTCACCATATGCATTTTCACCTTATACATTTTTCTCCTTTCATCATGAGTAAATGAATAGGTAAATGTATTTGAATTGAATGGTAAAAGTGAATATTTATATTGTCTCTTGTTTTTTTTATGAATATCTGTAAATGAACAAGTTTATCCCCAGTTGCCCACAACATCAAAGCTTCCCAATTTCTGGGCTCTCTGTCATTCACTGTCTGATATGATATTTTTCTCTGACTGTGCAAAGTTTACTCAGTCATTTCCTTATATTACTGCCTAGAAACGTTGGGAATCCTAATCTTTCATGAAGTTTAAAGGGTAGATGCAATGCATAAGATGAAGTATGTCTGGTTTGATTGTGCTCAGTGTTAAATGAAATGATTTACTTACAGAAGGTGTGGAGTTATTAGTTATAACATGCAGTGGATTTTTGGGAGCGGATTCAGTAGTGGAAATATATCTGGTTTGGATCCTTTTGGTATTAAATCAAATTAGGTCTACATGGAAAATGGCGATTTGGACCTACAAGGTAATTTAGAGCAAAGACAAACAGAATGACACATTTTACTTTGGGTGCTCTCGTGATTATAATAAATGTTTTACAGAAAGATTGTGATTTATTTTTTGTACCACCTATTTTAAAGGGAAACAGAGAAGACACTGTCCACGTGGATGTACCCATAATTTCATAGTTCAGCAATATGCATGAGATAGAATATGTGTAGTTTTATTTGCTCTTGATGTTAAAATCAAATGGCTTGCTAAGAAAATGTTGGGAATTTCAGTACAGTTCAATGTACTTTAGAGAAAAGATACATGTTTTAATTTGTATATCTCATTATCTCATTGCATAGACACAGTGTGAAAAATAGAGGATTAAACTAAAGGCCTCTTTCTGTTAAAACGCTATTACAATTATTGTGAGCAAATTGCCGTTAACCATTTGAAAGCTAAATTGTTTTAAATACCAAGTTAAAAGGGATATTCGACTGTAGACATTGTCTGATTGATAAGGACGAGCACCTAACATGCAGCTGCTTGTATGCTTCTCAGGAATCTGACAATTTCTGTGGTTGAGCATGACCAGGAAGACCGAGTGTAAAGCACTGTACTACATTTGACAAAATAAGTGTTATATAAATATCATCATTATTATTATGTAACATGTATTAAATTCAATGAATATGAACCAATTGCAAAATCAGCATTCAGAGTTTATTTCAGTTTGATAGAAAAGTGTATTATTCCAACACTAATCTTCAGGGGTTATTTTGAAAAAAGTGGCACACTTCAGGCAATGAAGCTTCAAGGGTTGAGATATTGTCTGTTCTGTTATGTATATAGATTGACACTTTTGATAACAAATTTTGCCATGTAACATACCTGCCGTGGAATTATCACCATTTAGTTGTGATCTTCTCTTTTCATAGAGAAAACTATTAAAGGTTTGTTACATCTGTTTTGTGTTTGTCTACATGGGGAGTATTATGGAAATCCATTGGTTTCCAGGAAACTGTTTTAAATCATTATATCATATATGCATACGGAAATTTGATTTACTGATAACTTATGTGCACCTTATCACAACATCTTTCTCCTTGTGGATATGTGAACTGTTTGTCAGATGGTTCCATTATGTATTGAACATGTCAAGCAGATATAATTGTCTCTACTGGAATAATGTACAAAGTGACCAACATAAATTGTATTCATAACATGACCAAATAATAATGGCGCCGTCTATTTGGGCCAGCTGGCCCAGCTAGACCCTAGAGTCTATTTGGGCCTATTGATGCACCTCTTTCTCT
>JBCAUA010432430.1:0-17767 GCA_038406235.1 Peronia verruculata | reverse complement strand
CTATCTATCTATCTATCTATCTATCTATCTATCTATCTATCTATCTATCTATCTATCTATCTATCTAATCTACCTGTCCACCTACCTACCAGCCTACCTGTCTTCTTGCGTATCTGCCTTCCTACCTATCTACCATACCCACCCATCTACGTAATTACCTACCTATCGACCTAATATACCTATCCATCTGTCTATCTTCTCATCTATCTGCCGGCCTATCTATCTAGCATAGTTACCTATCTACCTACCTACGTACCTATCTATCTAACTATATACTCACATATCACCCAACATAATACTATTTTTTAATTCCTACTTACCTCTTTAATTACTTACCAACCCATCCACCAGTTATCCTATCTACCTACCAATCAATCTATCTGTTTACTTACTCACCTTATAATATATTTACGTGCTTGCCTAACTATCTATTTATTTAGCTCCCTACCTACCGACGCACCTACTTAACTACCTGCCAAACTACTTACCTTCCTATCTATTTAGCTACTAGCTCACCTACTTATCTCTCTACCTATCTGCCTACAGACTTTTCCACCAATCTATCTACCTGCCTACTTACCGACCTACATAATACTTACATATCTATCAAAAAACAAACAAACAAACAAACGATGTGAATTTTGTCAATGCTAAGGAAAGCCCGTTATCAAAGTTTCATAGGGCGATTACCAGCCCTTGGGTGTCCTACTTTCGCCAAAAGTCCTTTGATCATGATAAACGATGTATGTGTGAAACAGCTTCCTTCAAGGCGTCCCTATAACAGGCCGAACACCCGCGGTAGGCATTGAAGGCTGACTGTTTACATCACCAGATTTAAAAGGCCTTTTAAACAATCAGTAAGAAGAGGACAAATTGTTGACCTCAACTAAATTTTATTCATACAAATCATAACTTGGCAAAAATGAGACACAAATTAATTTAAACAGATCAATGACACGAAAACATTCATCGCATTGAAATATGAGAAATATATCAGACATTTATAACAATAGCCAAATTAAGAAAAGGCCGCCAAATCTGTGACCACCATGCACGCAGAGTTCAACAAGAGATACACGATCTGAGTTTCGTTCACCGGTTTCGTCGTCTCAGAATGAAAGTGTCCCAACTATGTTATAAAGTTGTTGCAGTTAAATCTAGAGCCATGATTTGTTTTCAGCCCTCAAATGAATCCGGTTACCAGCTGGCCTGTTTATAGGGACGCCTAGGTTCGTACTAATTAAGCCAGCCGCATCAATGTTTTATGTACAGATGCAGTAAATGTGGCGCCATGCGTCGTGTGCTCGTTGAGAAACTTGTTTTATTGTTAAGACGCTTGTGAAACATTGAATAGGGTTTGGGGCATGGGAAAACGTCCATGCCACATGTATGGGATACATGTATGGGAAGGGGAAGCGTTGATCCAGTAGGAAAACAAGTTTTTCACGGTGCCTTCTTTCACGAGATAACCACCTCCAAATACCTAAACAGACCGCCCCTCAAATGGTTGAATAATGGCTTCTTTTTTTCAATTACTGACTTTGTGATTCTGTATCCGAAAGTTTTATTGATTAAAATGGCTGCGCGATGTATTTTTGAAATAAAAAATATTTATTTTCAAAAATTTTGTTTTCCTTGTTCTGAATTCGGGAGTACCGTAGAAAATCATCCTCGATGTAATCCGGAAAACAGATATAGCAAAGTTGAACTTATCTGAGTATTACTAACCCATTCCTATGAGACAAAAGACGGCTAGTGTCGCAGACATGTCTTAAACAGCTGAATCAGCAACTTATCTGGACGCTCACGTGGGTACAAAAATAATTATCACTCTTTCATTCTTTTATTGAAGATCGGCATTGCAAAATGCGTGTTTGCTTGTGACATTATACGCAATTATGACGATGTTCGGAGAACAGAGTTTGGACCCATCATCGGGAGTCATAAAAGCGAAATCAATTGATGGGTTATGCAAATAGAACATTATGCGACAGTACTGCTGCACTCACACCTTCTTCCGCCAAACAGTTAGACTAACACTAGGGGAGAAAACATAAATCCAGACGACAAATGGGTTTGAAAAAATTACATTATAATTTTTTTTTCTTTAGTCTTTCTTCTCTTGTCTTACAAATAGGGATGACCTGTTAACTTAGTAAAAAAAAAAAAAATGCTCACTGTAAACAAGTCAAATGAAAATGCCTTTAAAACATTAAATCAGTGAAAATATTTGACGTTCACCAGATATAATGAAAAAAAAAAAAAAAGGTCAGAAAAGGTCAGGATCAACGCATGGTTTGGTGTGAAGATTAGATCATCACTTTTCCCCCTCTGTAGATAGCGGTTTTTGCCCCGATGACCTCCAAGGCGAACTGCCCTCTGACTCACTTCTCGGTCGAAGGCAAGAGCAATACAAATAATACAAAGCAATACAAATGAGAAATTAGATACAAGCAGGACTTTAAAAACTATCTTGTTCCCCTTAAATACACATGGCATCTCCGATTGGCAGGTTTATTTTACCTCTAGATGTGATGAGAATACATTCTCGAAGGTGACCAAAAAGAATAATAAAAATAGATAAGATAGGTAGGTAGGTAGGTAGGTAGGTAGGTTGGTTGGTTGGTAGATGATAGATAGATAGATAGATAGATAGATAGACAGAAAAAGTTATAACAAATCAACATTAAAAACAAGCAAGCAAAAAAGTAAAACAACAACAGCAACAACAACAACAACAAACCAACAGATATGATACTTGGTTTTGTGTTGTGTAGATGAATATACTCTGATGGTTTTGTTGTTAACCAGTTCATATCATTCATTTTGTTTCAGTTACCTTCTTCAAATTTTCACCAAACCTGTTTTTCGAAAAGACCCGTTCTTTCTGGAAATCATTCAGCGGGAAGGAGCCACTGGGTTTGGATCAGGGAATGTGGCAGCACTATACAGATCTGTGCAGGCTTATATTGTGGGACATCGCAAGAAGGAAGCCAAACTACAATAGATTTCCTCTCTATTGCTGACTCCGCCTCAGAACCGAATTCTTGCAATGTAAGCACAAGGACTAATGGGAAAGAATGATACATGTATCACTAAAGACACTATACAGGCAAGACGGGTCACTCGGCTAGTTTTGCGTTTACCGCGACATGCAACGCCCCCAAAGCGTCGAGAATGCACAGCTTGTAAACAACGATGATGGCAATCATGAACCAAGACGAGGAGGGCAGTAGTGTGCAGACAGTGATAACATAAATTCAAGAATTATGGCATGTCATTTTTTTTTTTCCAAAAAAGATTCAGAGAAGTGGGTTATAGCACAAACTGACCCAGTTCTTGTATATAAACTACTAACGCAAGCGGCGCAGTACGCATTTTTACTGAAGTGAAGAAGACTGCATACACGCTAGGGTTGGGCATGGATGTGAACGCATTTTTTAGTGATGCGACGAGGAGACTGCTCGTCTTATCTGAGTAGTGTCTTTGACACCACAGACTGAAGCGCAGGTCACCATATTTCACTGGAGTAATAACTGTAGTTAGTAAAAGACATACCTCGACTCGAACAGAATTCGCGGTTTGAGAACAGATTGTACACCGAACATTTCCAACAACAAATTATTAATAAGTGACCTTCAAATTTCTTGTCATCTATCTGTGTATATAAAGATTAACATCAGAATACATGTATACTACAGAAAAAGCGACAGATGTATTTATTTGTGCGTTACATTCTGTGATCTAGAATCGGTTACAATGTTCAAGATTTTTTTTTTCTTTAAAACCAGGCCCAAGACATTTAAATAATAAGTAAACACAGGTTTTCGTAAATATACTGCATTTTCTTGGTAACTTTTAAATCATATATATGCCTCGAGATGATCCAACCATATAGTAGCCTCATTCATCTTTCTGATGTCTCACGAAGCGAATCCTCAAGCTCTACGCATCTTCTAACTTTTTTCAGTAGTGTTATTGTAGAGATATCAATGCAGTGCACTTTTTTTTATTGGGTTTTGAAGACTAGAGAGAGGAGACGAACGGAGCATGTTTAAATGACCATATTTACACGTCGTTTAGTTAGAAAACTTGTAAAGACATCAATAATCAGAGATTTTATCGTCTACATGTGATATTTGGACGGGAAATGGGCAATTTGTTTTAAGTAATCTTTAATTATATTTTGTCGAGATTATATTTATGTTAAGATAACGTTATTTGCCTCTGTCGATTATGCTGCTCTGAATGGCAGCTATTATGTGAACAACATTTAGAATAAAATACAATATTCTTTAGTTTATGGAAAAGATAAATAACACTCATTCCTATGTGACGAACGTTCTTTTTGTCACAGACGGAGGTCTACATAAGCTTATGTAAATAGATGTATCATGTTAACTGAATAAAATCGCTGAAAAATATTCATTTAAAAAAAAAATGTCGTGTTTTCAGTAAACAGTCGAAAGTGATTCGACAGTTTAGGCTCATTTTTATGTTGGCAAACACTTATTTCAAATACATGTACATGTTTTGTATCACTGCGGTGTACTGCTCTTCGTCTTTACTTCATTTTCTTTCTCTCTCATTGTTTTAGATAGTATTTGGTGTATTTGTTAGGTATTGATGTGTCATTTGTATTTCATCTATGTCTTTGTCCAATTTAATTTCACATCAAAATGTTTAAGACCTGTCGGTCGCACCTATGCAGAGACGGTTCCATACACTTAACGAGTCGTTGATTTTGTTTTGCTTTTTTCATTTACTTGTTTGCTTGGTCGATAGTGTATCGGTTAGGAAAAATGCGTTTCTTGTAAAAGTGCAAAGAATTGGACAGACACGTGTGGAGTAAACAATATATATTGATTACTTAAATGCTGTAGTTATGAATCTTTAAGACTGTTGATTTCAATCCTCTGCCGACACAAAATGAGACTTCATGATGTTGATCAATGTTGAAGTTTAAAGAAGGATCTTGGAAAGCAATTGGAAAAAGGAAGCAATGATTATAACAGAGAGTAATTACTTTTAACATTGTCATGTGAAGGTGCTTATTGAAAATGAAATGTTGTTTGTTTGTTTGTTTTTTGGCAGACAAGCAAGCTTTAGAAAATCATAAACCCACAGAAGTGGAGCTTGTCATCATATCTTTCATTGGGCCGGGAAGCCTTGGTCTATCAACATTGTGAGCAAACGAAACAAAACAAACACACAAACAACAAGAACGACAATTGCAAACAAGCAGCGAAACTTGGAAATCTCAGAGCTCTGCAGGGCAACCCTTTATATATTTCACAAACTTGACTCATGATGGTCATCCACGTATTGATCATGCACATATTCCATATTAACTTGGGATTTTCATGAGAGCTACACCAGAGCAGGTAGAATCCATGAAGTTTGCTTGATTTCTCGACTTCCTAAAACCATGTCTGACAGAAGTTTTGCCGTCATCTTAGAATGTGTTTATCTCTGGTTTTAGTTGTCCCCCTCTCCCTCAACACACACACAAAAAAAAAAAAAACACACACACACACACACAAAACTACACACATAAGCTTACATACAGTTTATGGTGCCTTACGCCGATAAAAAAGTCTCGCTATTTCTATTTCCGATGCAGGCTGACGCGATATTATTATAGCTCATATACAGTAACTGTATATTTCAAATATTGGAGTATTCTTCATAGAAGCAAATAGAGTTAAACGTTTTCAAGAAATTTGCAGTCCCTTAAAACGAACCCATTAAAGCTGTGAGGATAAACCGCTGGCCTCTCAAAAGATGTTTAGCGGAAAGAATTGTGGTCACTGAATCACGGAGTGTGAAAGTAAGCAGAGCAGAGAGCAAGTGGCTGATTTTGATAGAGATGAATGCAGGAGGAATATTCGCAAAATGAGGTCCTTCATTTTACTCAATGAAATATCATCAGTGGAGAAAATTGGACTCCGCACGTAAACTGAGACAATAATAAAGCCATTATTATATGTATCTTTATTTCTCATACCTCATTACAGATTAAAAGCTAGTTTACAACCTCTATCGTTCACAGAGGGACACGGTATATCATTACAATAATTTATTTTCTATTGATAAGTAGTGAAGCTAAACTGCCGTTATTTTAGATGAAAACTAAAGCATTTTTATCGGTTAAGCAAAGCTCAAGTCAGCACCATGATACCATACCACTGTAATGCACCGCCGACGATTATTTTGTAGAATTCAAACCAGTTGCCGGAAACGCGGCGAGACCGGTCTATCCTGATTAACACATTTAACTGGGACATTGTCAAAGACAAAAACAGAAACCATCAAAAGCATTCGCCGTTGTGAGAGAATATTTCTATGCACAAACTTCACATTTTACTTGATCACAATAAATGTAAGATTCCATATGAAAGCTCGGTATACTTCGTAATAGCTGACATAACCTAATCAAAACGTCACTATATCTTGATGAATGAACTACAGGGAAAAAATGATATTATTCTAAATTATTCTAAGACCTATTGGATGTTCATTGAAAACGAAATTTATCATATCCTGCTTTGATCAGATCAGATGACCATCGTTTTATCTATTTTCTATAACCAAGCTTGAAGTATGGTGATAGTGAAGCACGAAAGGTTAACAGAGGGATACTCAAAGGATAATGTGCTATAACTGTGATGATAATTTTGCAGACGTCATATTAGAATTTAACTGTCCACAAATTCATTCCTAGTCGTTTTTTATTTTCTGCATTTATTACGTGAGGTGGTCGTCTTCATCTTCAACAATCTCTTGTTTTCTCATCGTTGATATGTGATTGTGAATGCACCATTGTGGTGTTCGTTATTCTTGTCCTTATCTTGGTCCTACTGATGGTCAATATGAGTGTTATGCTCTTTGCCATTTAAGCTACAGCTACTCTCACTGATTGTGTCTTAAAGTCATGGCATTAAAAATATAATTAATAAACACAGCAAATAAAATAAATAAATAAATTTAACGAAGGATCATTTCAGTGGAAGATCTTTTTTATTTTGTACAGTTGGTTATTTAGAGGAAAAGACTGAAAAGACATCCTGTTGATAACAATACCATACTATGGATTCTACTCTCCCCCCTATCGATAACATATCTATTCTACCCCCCCCCCCCCTCTAATCGATAACAACACCATGAGTATTCTACCTTTCATCCTATCGACAACAACGCCATAATATGTATTTTACCATCCCTTCCTCCACCCCATCCCTTCCCCATCTCACTCTAACCTCTTTCCATTTCAACCGTTAAGTGAAACACATAGAACCTTGTAGATTTTATAGAGGATCGGTCGAAGACAAACTGTGGATGAAATTTTAAGTTCATGTGTCACATTAAAGAGTTTTACACATATGCAATCTGGCAAGACAATACGTAGGTTTATTTATGTTTTTTCTTGGTCGGGCCTGGACTTAACAATTCTGTGAAATCCATGTGCATGTATAATAATTCGTTTTCTCATACCTGAAGGGAAGAGCTTTGCTCTCCCCCCCCCCCACCCCACCCCACTCCCATCCCCACAGTCTGCTTTGTTTCATATGGCTTCCTTATAAGGCTGTGCAAATCATAATAATACAGATGTTTTACAGGGAAAGAGATTTACATATAAATGGAGCAAATGAATTAAGTATTATTGTGAATAATGGTTTATATGTGTATAAAACATAATTACATAAAAAAAAAATCAATCAGTTACGAAACAACGTGTCATATTTATGATAATATCATGAAACGATGACACAATAACATGTTTAAATAAAAAAAAAAAAAAATTAAAATCAATTTTTTAAAAAATCATCAGAGTTGATGCAGAGGAGACTTACAAAACAAAAACACAAGATCTATAACTAATCAGAAAGACACGCATCGATCGGGATGACCATGTTAGCATAAACATGAGCTCCATCCCCACTAATTTTGCCTCTGAGACCGAAAAAGGACAGACATGAAGAAACAGTGCTCGAGTCAAACGCCAGTCAGGGACCAAACAGTTTTAAATGAATTATGACAAAAATACTAACCTGATACTAACTATATCATAGTAAAGTCCTAGCTGGTGAGCACATTTAATAAAAGAAACAAAAAAATTCTTTCTTTCTTCTTGTATGAAGAAATAGCAAATTATCAAACTTAAAATTGAATCACACTGCTTTTTTTTTTTTTTTAAGAACCTACATTATCATGTGCTTTCTGTCAAGACTTCAAGTGACGCCAGCACCAACTTCTCTGTGAAACGCTATGATTTTACCTTTCGCTTCCTGATGTTTTACATTACTCTTTGAACAATAGTCATTGGCAATGTCTACGTTAATGATAATTATATATCTGAACCTGCTGTCGATAATTTCCAAGTTATCCCATCCTAATGATCATTTCATAAGGTCTGGTCCCCTTGAGTAAACAAGCTGTAAGTCAAAATTCATAATCTGCAGTGTCGCTGGTCATATTGATTTCATGTTCGAACACTTGAGAATTTTGCCTTTCCTCCTGCCAGGTATGCTAAAAAATATCTAGCTGGCACTACTAAAATAAAATGAATGACTACAAATACAACAGTCTCTTCGACATAGTTTGACAGAGGATAGCGTCATGCATGGCAAGGGAAAGAACTAGAAATTATCAATGCCTCGATGGCTAATCATGAATAATTCATGAGAACCATGGTACTTTATGCATCTGGCGTAGCAATGTTAATAACGGAAACTGAATCAGGAAGAAAACTGTACAAATTGTATAAATTATACAGTATGATCAGGTGATGAAAAGGTTAGTAATGGACGAGGTTAGTTGTCAGATGAATAAATTAAACAGGTATATGTTTACAAAGAAGAGTATGACATTAGCATAAACAATATGGCAATTTGTACATGAAAGAAGACTGAAACTAATCTTCATACAGCTGTCTCGAGATTAAATCTTCTGTCTGTTGTCCACAGTGAATGCTGTATAGGAAAACAGTGTAAATGCCCATGGTTTGACATGAGTACTACTACTGCAAGTTTAGTAATATGACACTGTGCAAGAACAGCCCTCTTTTCTTATGTATTATGATAAATAAGATACACATGGACCATATTAAAAGTCGAGAATAAACTTCAAATATCATGGAAAGTACAGATATATATTTTAAAAAAAAAAAAGAAAGAAAATCGTCAGCGAGACTCTAGTTATCCTGAATGAACTATGACTCATTAAGCTATAATTATTTTCTTTCCTCTACTACCACTGTCACTCATTGCTCATTCTTTCATTCTATTTCTATAACTTCTATTTTGTTTTTCCCTATTCTGTGTTCAGATACAGCCTTCAATTTATTCTGCTTCTAAGTCCCTCTGGTCACTCAAGGTCAACCTCATCTTTTCTGACAAACTGTGTTTTGTCAATTTCTATCACACCTCTTTCGTCTTCTTCTCTTGTCTTTTCCTTACTCTTAGATTTTGCACTCATGCAAGTAGAGTGAATATTGATTATAACAGTATCATAACTGCGGATAACAGGCTATGCGTATGAACTTTCTTTCACCTCTCTAAGTAGCTTTCAGCAGGCAGGATAATATTATTCTGAAATCTTCAGAATATGGAACACTTTATACCAGCTTAGACTTGTTTGCCACAGCAGTCATACATATTAAATGGTTCTACAGGTAAAACGATACTTGGGTTCGATAATGAATAACTCTGTTAAAGCATTCGTCGTTTTTGTTCAATGGCACAATAATGATAAACACAGGCAGTGAACATTTGAACGTTTGAAATACATACTACAGCTTATGCTTCGAAAATCGTTCTGTCAGATTAAATGTGTAAATGAATTAATGACATCAGATTTTGATAAGCTATTCAGCTGTTATACAGCTGGATTTTCTTATCTCATTGCCACCCATGATTTTGAAAGCACACTGAATTAAATCCATCACTTACAAAAGAAACTATAAAACAAATGCAAATACAAAAGTAAGAAACAGCATTGTCAGCAGGCAAAGTTTGGAAACAAAATGTGCCTTTAATGTGATATTGTTAATTTGACTCAAATTCGAAGCGATTTCACGATCTACTGATTTAATAGATAAGTTCAAAGATCAGAATCCCCCCAGTGGTGGTACTGAGTGGGAGATGGGCTGTAATATGGAGATTGTCTGGCGGTATCGTAGCTGTAGGGATTTGAATTGTACTCTTGAGGGGTTTTACCTCTGCCGCTGGTATTTCTGTTGTAATCAGCCTGTCCGTAAGCTAAATCTTCCACAGGCCCAGCACTGTCAGGCCTGCGTCGAGCTACTCGCGGGGATTTGTGCACAAGATCAGGGCTAGAACCGTAACGTGCTGATCGGGGAGATGGTGGAGGTGGCTGATGCCTAGTACCCACGTCAGAATGTCCAACACGCCTCTGCTGGTGCTCCCGTTTGACTTGGCGAGGGCGGGACTTCACCCCTCCATTCATATGGTGATGGTGATGTTGCTGATGCTGCTTGCTGCTTGAACGCGATTTTTCTTTGGAATGTTTCCTGGAGGCATCGTCCTTATGCGGCTTCCCGTGTCGTGAGTATGCCGGAGGTGCTTCACGATTGTTGCCATGAGGGAAATGTCGAGGTTTGTGCTGGGCAGTCTCTCGATCGTCGATGATAGGACTGTAGGGATAGTGGCTGCTGTGGCGTCTATAGGCCATTGGCTCACTTTGCATAGTGTCCACTACAGCATAGTAAGAAGGTGGATCCGACCGAGACGGGGGAGGATGAACGAAGGACGTAGATTCGCATATTTGGAGGGAAAAATCTTCCTCAAATGTTCCGGTGGAGTCTCCACCCTGGGATTGAGATTTGAACAGCGGGTTGTCATACTCTTTCATTACTGGTACATGAGCCTCTGGCTGTGAGGCCGAACTTTTACCTATTGCTTTCTTGCTGACTCTCACAGGTCGGTCAGACTGGCTGTTAGGGGTGGATTTATTAATATTTGCTGTCCCCGTGTTTTCATCTATAGAGGAAGATTTTGGATCTCCTGAATGACTCTGTTTTTTGGACAAACTGTTGTAATTCTGGGGCTGATACTGCAGACTTTCAGGCACACTGTTAGACTGCGAGTTTGAAGAATTCCCCGATGTACCATTGCAAGTGGCACTATTGTTCTGAGGCACTGCTGGTGCTATCTGCCCGAGCATCTCTGTCTCCGAGGGCGGATCGGGCCAGGGCTGGTTCTCCCATGACCCGCTGCTGACTGTACTTCGTTGAAGGTCACCTGGGTTCTGCCCGGGGGGCAAAGTTGGGACTACATTGTCTTCGATGAAAGGATTGGTGTTCCTTTTTACCACAGGATTTTCCTCAGATCTTACTGCCTCTCTTTGATTTTGGTCGACTTCATTGGGTGCTATCACAATAGGATCTTCTAAAACCATCAGATCTGCCGCCTCATCAGGAATGGCTTGCAGATTCTGACCCATGGATGGTCGTGGGAGAGTACTAGGAGACAGGAGTTTATCTCTCCGTGGAGGCACAGGTGGTTTCTTAGAGTCTGACTCTCTTTGAGCCCTCGCATCGGTTGGTAATGATCGATTATTGATGAGATCGGTCACCACGTAGGCCCCACTCCGATCGTCAAAATGCCATGACCGTCTCTGAGCCGCTTTACTCTGCAGCTGCTGCTTGACAGCTTGTCTCCTGGCCGCATACGATGAGTCGTTGCCTCGCAGATACGTATCATGAGTTTGGACAACATGAGTGCCTATTTGAACGTGAGGAAGACCCAGATCTTGGGAAGACGCTGTGTAAATATCAGGCGAAGACATGTGAGAACTGAGACACGACTCGCTTCTCTGCAGAAATGTCCCTTCGTTGCCATCGAAGTTAGCGCCGGTGACGCCGTACATGGTGGTGGGCGGTTGTCCGCTGGTTGCTTGCACGACTGTCTCGTTGGCCACGACTAGCCGGTCCTGGATACTGGGCTCCCTGATGCGTGCCGAATTCTGCCTGGACAAGCTCATAATTTGTCCCGGGTAGCTTGGCGTAGACTAGAAAGAAGGTTAAGAAAACAAATGATTTCTTTTAACAAGGTGCAGACATATGTTTTCAGCACAAAATGTAATTGAACCTATTTTTAAACGCAAAACTGTATCACTGAGAGCGTAAAAACGCATCCATTTTACGTACGCACGCACGCCCGCACCCACAGATAAACCTTTTAAAAAGTGTTTGATCAAAGTCTCAGTATGGGCTATGTAGGCCTACTGGAGCAGTATTTCTTATGTTTAGAATACCAAGGGAGATAAACATTAATTTGACTGACTCAGATCCCTTGTATTCTTGATGCCCTTGAATGCAGATTCTTTCCTTCACATTCTTGACCTCTCTGTTTAGATTAGATCTATGGTGAAATCCATAGAGGCGACCATTATACTGCGAATATTGCCTTGGAAAACGACATAAAATCATTTGTAAAATAAAAACCTTTAGTCATCATCCAATCTTAAAACTGGCATATGGCCAAAGCGGCTGATCAGGACCAATAAAAGAGGCTTCTCTATTGTAAAGGAAATAATTATATATATAAAGCCAATGTCAATACGAGGTCAGTCTCGGAATAAAGTTTCCCTGTCATGCTGTCCGCACATATAATTATAAACACTCTTGTTTTTTATCTCAACTGAAAGTATTTAAATGCCTATTCAAGACACAAAACCATCAAGTTCCAGACATCTCTCTATTCGATGTATTCGATGTGTTTCCTCAGCACACTTGCCGAGAAGAGTTTAAAATTTGATTACAATTCGGATATCGTAGCATGAGAAGGTTGCAGCAATGTTTTGCTCTGCCATTTTCCTCGGATTTGTCTTGGACAGAGTGCACAAGTACACCGGAAGTGACATGTCACAACTCTAGGGTAGGTTGGGGAAAATTCGATCGCCGGGCAACTTCGACCGATACGAATATATGCTTCCTTTACACACAGGTTGCGAGGTCCCTGTTGACCTTTTATTAACAATATTAATATCATAGCTGGCTGATTTCATACTTAATACAGATTTCCTAGTAGCTGCATCATTCCGCCGTCTAGTTTGAAATGTTATGGGTTCCCAGCACTGACAATCGAAATTGTTTCCGCGTTTGCCGAGAATTTCTCATTATGTCCAAAATCGTTCATTGAAAAATGAAGTTAGCGGACTGCATTTTCGAGTTTGTCTTGCCCCTTGACCCCAGATGTGATAGTAATCATATATTTTATCTTAGTATTTCTGATCTGGATGCACAAATTGATTAAAATGGTTCATCATTAAATTTTTAAAATTTTATTTTCTGGACCGAGTCGGAATTGCCCCATCGGTTCAAGTTCGACCTATAGTTCGGGCCAATTTCGACCACCTCTGCTACCAGGATTGAGGCAAATTCCTCCTGTACTGCAGCTTAGGGCTAGTATACAATTTTCTTTATTAGGTTTAGGCTTATGCACGGACCGCAAAAGAAAAATGAACGTTAGCCAAACATGTAACATCGCCCTGCAGTAAAACCTCTTCGTGCAATGCTTGAAACAAGTCAGTTTGCCCCCCCCCCCACACACACACAAAAGGTGGGCAGGAGCTTCAACTTTCGTCTGACCTTTTAAAGTAATACAGGAAAAAGGTCGAAGCAGCCTCTAAGTCGGTCATAATTGCCGAATGTCTTGAGAAAGCTTTTGAAAGTGTCGATAGAAATTGGACCGAGCATCGGTCGAATTCGCCCCAACCCCGGTCGAAATTGCACCAACCACACATGGGTCACAAAATCTGCCAATGGGCCATGAGATGTAAAGTGTCACTGGAAAGAACAAAATAATCGAAAACTAGAATGATTCCTTTACAAACTGGTTGCAGGTTATCTCGCATAAACATCTTCATAGAACCGTAAAGTCGAATACAAGTCACTTACGAACTGAATCGGCCGAAGTTTGCTCAATCTACCATATGACACATTCATCAAAGCACTTAAAACTTGGCATCGAGATTTTTTTTTTTTTTAAGATATGACGTCATTACGTCACAAACTTTGGTGGCTATAGGTTGCGTACTTTTGAATTTAAAGAAGAGGGAAACTCTATTCCGAGATTGACCTCGTCATTAATCTACCACGAACAGTATCCTGGCTCTTACAGACTTAGATATTGGGAAATGGGCCAACACCGGACACTCATATCTCGAACTGGGAACACACAAACAATCAGACAAACAAGCAGATTTTATCGATTGATATTTGTCATTGAATACACGAGTTAGTTGATGGAATGGACTGGATGGATGAACCATGAATTAATATGTACCTCAAAAGATGGGTAAATATGTAAATGAGATATCGTTATAGTGTGTGCAAAAGCACGCATTACGAGTGAAATTTCTCTATTTTTCAATTTTATACATTGCCTCCTATTGACCATTCCTGTCTCCAAAATATGAGTAACAGAAAATAAATACTAATCTGGCACTGTAACTCTATAATTCGGGCAAAACGTCATTATTATTTGATGTTACATCAATCAAAGCCCCTCGGCATTACATTATTCAGTGCATACAAAAAGACCAACAAGAAATAGCAGCGATGGGAGTAATGATACGTCTATAGTATTTAGCATGGGAAAATGGTTTGAAGGAAGGATGAAACTTGCTTCCAGGTAGTCAAAATGGTCTCAATAGTCTATTTCATTTTAACAATGTAACTGAATGTTCCAGGATATTTGAGCAAATATCCGATATAACCTAACTCTTACACTACTCTTAAATCGACCCTAAATCTAGTCCTGACCATACCCCCCCCCCCCCCCTTGGGATCACTTGGTCCAGTGTGGACCTTCTCTTCAAAGGAGTAACATCTACAAAGTCTAATCCAGTCTCATATAAGAAATCAAAGAATAAAATTTTATTGGTAGAAAGGGAAAATCTGGTCGCAACAGACCACTGAGTCAAGTTTGGTCATCTGGTCATGAGAGACAGTGCGCAAAATAAACACACAAAAAAAGTAGCATTACAGACTTGAATGCCAAGTAATAACACTGTTAATTGGGACTGTTTGGAAATGAATTGTCCTTTGTTTATAAAATTGATTTATAATCTTTATAGTTAAATGATCTGGTGACTTAACAGACAAATTCAGAGGTCACCCCCCCCCCTCCCCCCCACAAGGTGGCACTGAGCTGAAGGTGAACTATAATATAGCGACTGTTTGATAGCACACATGTATAGCTGTGTGGCTTTTAGCTGTACTCTTGATGGTGTTCAGCCCTGCCGCAATATTTTGGTTGTAATCAGCCTGTAGGTAGGCCAAATCTTGCACGTCCAGACTATTTATGACTACGTGGTGGGAATACTTCTTACCGTGTGTATGGGGTTTGCAATAGCCATTAGGATACCACAGATAATGAAGCCTGTGACCGTGGCTGCTGTGACCGGAAATGCCCAATGCACGGCTCCTTCTCCATTTCTGGCCACTTCAATGATGTCGGCACCGTACATTCCTACACCGATCAACCCCAAGACACCTGCAGCGAATAGTTTTTGCAAAAAGCATGTTGATTGAAATATTATTTTGATAAATGCAGCTCACAGTACATGTTTTATGGAGATAATAAACAGTAACCAATATAAAGTACACCTCTAGGTAGAGTGAAAGTTTATAAACTAAATCTGCCAATTTTTCACAGACAGATTACTTTCTTTGGATTGGAAGATGAATGCTAATCATTATCATAATAATGACAATAATAATAATAGAAATCATGTAATGAAATTCGCGATTGTGAAGAATAATTACGTTACTTCCTTTAGAATAAAAACTGAGTCTTTTACTAAAACAATGATCTTGCAGTCAGGTACTAATTCGGTTCTTCCTGCAGTTAACCATTGTCTCCAAAATAAAATAAATACAACTTACTTTTCCCCCACTTAAAAAAAAGTGATGGATTTCAATGTTATGTCTTCCCCCCCCCCCACATTTCTCTCCCCTCCCCCCCCTCCTTAATTTTATTTTCCTTCCTCAGTAGCAGCAAGGAAAGAGAGAAAGGGAGAGAGAAAAGAGAACACGATGATGCTAACTATCTTTAACGAAAGACATCATCACGGCACTTTTATTGCCATAGTTTGATCAGATCCACAGCCTAGAACACAATATCGAAAGGCAAATAATTGTACTACTTGTTTCTCTAGAAACCGCATTTCCCCCGCTGAACAAACAACAAACCTCAAAATAAAAAAGCATTTTTTTTTTCCTTTCCTTGTTTTGTTTGTTAAAGGCGTTTCCAACGTTTTTTTTTTTTTTTCAAAGTAGCTCAGAGTGTGACCTGTCAGTGAGTAAAAAATAAAGACTGAACACATACATTAAGGTTCATTTCTGTTGAAATGGATGGGCCTCGCTGGCCAACACCCGTACAATTAGTAATTTGATCTCTCAGTCGGAAAATCTTACCTGCAGTGATGGCGTTCATTTCCGGTCGTTTGGTCTTGGCCTCGTTCCCTTCGTCGATATCGTAGCGCGTGGCGCAGTTCTCGTACAGTCCGAAGATCAGCGAGAAGACAGTGAAAATAAACGACAAGCACAGCATAGCTTGACAGGCCATCTTGTCTGTAAACAGATCAATAGCAAAAGAACTTTGTTTAAAATATCAATGTAGCACTTTGGGATAATGTCTGTGAAATTTCAATGAAAGTAACGGCAAACAGTCCATGTTGCTGACATAGCGAAAAGACGCGGGTATAAGATTTGTAGACTGTCTATAAACTGTCTCTCTCGTAATTCGAAGCACTGAGCTAACGAGGAAAATCATTACATACATCGAGCAATAATGATCGCTCAGTACTTGGTATACATGGGTGATAAATGAAAAATCATGCATCCGTCTAAATGCTTCCCAAACTTGGCACATATGGGTGACAGATGAGAAATTATGTATCCGTCTGATACTGTCCGCTCTCCTATCTCCAAAATGAAAATTAACCCTATAAAGAGGCAAACAGTACATCTCTGCCATCCTCTACAATCTGATTTCATGCTTTCTCGTGTATAATAATATGATTTTATTTTAATTTTATTTATTCATATATTATTCATTTACTTAATTTTGATCATGGATTCTGAGCAGACTGAAAGCCAGACGAAGTTGCAATTGCTCTGTCTAATCGACCGACTGGAAGTTCAAACAAAGTTTCAGAACCAGCAGCGGAGAAGAAAAAATAAGATGGTCGTCCCTTGCCTCTATCTCTATCCCTCCGCTCTGCTAAATGAAGAAGGGAAAAAAAATTGTAATCAACATTGCCAAATCATAATCTTTTTTTAGCACTACCGTGTGGCAAACGTGTCAGATGCGAAGTGTTCCTAATAGAATTGTCCCATAACTGTGACTTTCTGTATCCAACTATTACTATTTTGATGAGAAGGTAGCACTATGCTCTCTTTTCCGTCTCTATGTGTAAACCTCAGATGGAGAAAAACAGACATCTGATGGAGATTCATTGGGATAGAAACGATAAAATTTCCATGTCAAATTTGACATAAAAACTGGAGTTAATGAGCAATCTTGAGGTAGGCTGGCACTGTGGTCAGAAACTAACACAATTTTTACTTAAAATTAAAGAAACAATTAAATTGAATCTTTTTAAACTTTATAAAGCCATGATGGTGGTGATCATATTGACGGGTCGTAATATCAAAAAATCAAGGATTTTCTTTTCATCTTACGTCCCCGCCCCCCTCCCCTCCAACTCCCTTAAGTCTCTCCTTGATATATATATA
>JBCAUA010432319.1:0-15620 GCA_038406235.1 Peronia verruculata | reverse complement strand
GTCTCCTCCCCCCCCCCCCCCCCCCTTCTTTTTTTTTTTGTCTTACCTCTCCTGTAGACCAATTTTGCTGACTTTACATAAGGCAAGTTTACTTGTTCCTAGATCTTTGTGTGAAGAGAATCAAACGCATACCCAAAGCTTCAGAAAACAACAACAAGAACAACTACAATCACATAAGCAATGAGCACTGGGTCTATATGAACAATAAATACCCAAGGGTGCTATCAATTTTAAAAAGAGGGAGCAAAATTGATGAACCTGGCACCTCAAACTGTGATGTTTTCAGTTCTCAAAATAGAGCTGTAAGGATTTTTTTACGAAGCACTGAAATTGTATGAACACGCAGACTACAGCACAACATGCTTCTGTCTATTGGCATAATTCCATCTGTCCAGAGATAGTGTTCTATTCCAAGTCCACAACAACGTATTACACATGACTTCATTTCTTAGTTATACCCCCCCCCCCCCTCCTCCTCCTCCTCTACTCCTTAGCCCCATATTTTTCACTGTTCCGAGGTCCTGGATAGTTGATACTAAAATAATACATGATTAAAAAGCGACATCGTAGCCGGGAAGCTCGTAATATCTGTGCAAACAATTTCATTTTCATTATGTTTAATCTGTTGACATCTTATAAAGTTTGAAAAATCATATCTGATATCTCTCTACGTTTTCAAGTAGAGATCAAATTTCCAACACCTGAAAGAATGGAGATAATTTTATTCTTAGTGCTTAATGTCTCTCTGCCAGATCAGTCTGTTTGCTATGGCTGAAAACAAACAAACAAACAAACAAAAAATCTAACCAGATGTCCCAGCCACCGAAAGATAAAGAGGGTTTATTTTTGGTCCCGTGATCTGTACTTTCTCTGCCACATTTGGCATTTGGGCTCCTGGAACAGGTGGTCAACCACAAGATGTAGAGGATACTGCCGACCCAGAGAACAAGATGATGAACTGGAGTCTGGCATTTATCGTTTAGTCTACCGAGGGACTCACTGCCAGCTTTATTGTGCCACCCTGGGTGAAAGTAAGAATTGGGCATAAATCGAATTCTTATCTTAGTGTTTTTTTAGGAGGGAGGAGGGAGAGGAGGGGGATCATGGCTCCATGAGACTCTAAAATGAAGATGTTTCACACTAGACTTTAGGACAGCACCGAAATAGATAAACAATAAAGGAATGAATAAATAAATAGGTAGATAAGAAACAAACAAATTTCATACACAGTTACGGGCAATTGACAGCGTAACATCTAATAAAACTTCCCTCTATTTGAATTTTATGCTTACTCTTACATTATTTGCTCACCACAAACTTAAGTGCAGGAATGGCCAAACTAAAGTAAGATTAAAGGTTTCTCTCAGTAGACCTTCTGAATAAAATAACAAGGGTAAGTTCAAGTTTAATGTACAATGTGAACAGCTATTCATGGAGCCAAAAAGATAACGAAGACGACAGGTATTCCTTCAAGCCATCAGTCGGGAGCCCCAGGTGTTTCTCTAGACATATCAGCGACAGGCCTGTTTGATACATCAACGCCAGGCACAGCCCGCAGTTTACTCATCACAGACTTCATTTCGCGTTCATTAAGAGCTCATATCAAGAGTGAGTAGCCAGCCCTCCCCTCGACCTCTGCGGTTTCTGCTTTCCGCCATTACCAGTCCACGTCTGTTCAGCTTTTACTTCATATTTTGCTAAGAGTTAATGCTAGATGGCAGGAGGCAAACTTTTCACACACCTCTGAACACATTGAGTATAACACATGTTGGTTATCTGCTTAGGCCTATATTTATCTGTCTGAGATGCGACACGATGAAATCAGGCGCTCGTCAAATTTTGAGCAAATGGAGTTATTGCTATCACCGTGAAGGTTATTCATTTCCCTTTCTCTGTGTGAATAAAGTTTTATTTTACTTAAGTAGAAGTTGAGATATTGGCAATTAAACCGATGGGGGCGGCCTGTTGCAGCAGCTGAATTTAGTGAGAAAAGGCGGATCATTTTTGTAAATCCTTGTTGATCCTTACTAGACCACGCCACTGAATTACAATATTTGGGCTTAGAGTCAGATTCGCTTGAACAGACTGAGTTAAAGCACAAATATTGTAATTTGTCTGTTTCAGCGAATCTGATTCTGAAATGTATTTTTAGATTGATATGAAAGAAATGCGTACAAAATTCATTCACTGTTGAAAAATAAATGATTTTTCAGATCTCCTCAGTCTGGAGAGCGTCTGATTTCATAGTGTTGCGTCTCATATAGTTACTTTTGCTGTGACTCTTTGCATCTACGCAAACTTCCAAAGCAGACCGTGTTCTGCATCAGTGGCGACGTTAACTAACTGTTTACTGTCCCCTCGTGTTCCTGCACTGCCATATCATTGAGTCTGTACCGATATTTGATGGCAGTACTTGCAAATGAACGGCAGGGTAACTGTGTTAGTTTGGTTTTGTCCCTTTGTTTTCTGTTTACTTGTATAAGTACATAAAGCGATGGGTGGGTCCTGAAGGTGATTTTTAAACTAATATTTGATCTAGGAAATTTTAAGCTTCAATTTCGGATTCAGTATGTTCAAAGTGGAGGACGTTTTCTGTCCGATTGCAATGACAACGTCATCTTATTGGATGCGTGTCTTGAAAATCAGCTATTTTCCGTTTAAGATGTTGCATAGTAATGAAATACCATTGTATAAATTATGATAGGCATTCTTTTAAAAAAAAAAAGGTCACGTAATGCCTGTCATACATTTTTGAAATAATGCGTGCTGACGCACATTTTTCAGTTTTCCAGCAAATATCCATTTTTCCTTGGAAACATGAACAGATTCCAAAAGTCGGTTGCAAATTATTAAAACACGTGCTGTCAAAACGTATCTTCAAAATTTAAGGTCAATCGGTCCAAACATTAAAAAGAATAAATAAACAAACAAACAAATAAACAAAAAACTTAGGGAAAAAATCACACACACACACACACACACAAAAACCCCATACATTTTGAGAAAATCACAGCTAAATTTCCAGAACGTTTCTATATAAAAAAAAAAAGGTCTCTTAATGATGCCCTTTTCATGCCGTTTTGGAGTATAAGGCAGAATTATTTTTCTTTTCCAGCCCTTATTTTTGTCATATATTAGAAAAGGTCGAAGTGTCTACATATAGCAAAAACCCAATGTTGATAACTTGACCCACCCCCCTCAGGAAAAAAAACAAAAAACAAAAAAAACTCATTTTCACCCTTCTTTCATCTTCTTCTCCTCTCCCCAATATACATGAGGGAACTGATAGGATCTCCTATCTGTTTATGTTACCTTTCTATGAGTCTTACGTTTTGCTGTGGACAGTTTCTGTTGATGTGTAAATCCTTTGAAAACGAGAATATTATCCTCGAATTTTCCCTAACATCTTCACCAAAGACCGGTCGGCCATGACTTCTTACACCTATTCGTACCTTTTGGCAATATAGTCTCTCCTCACAATTACCTTAAGCAATGTTTGCAAAAAGATATCAGGGTACCTTGTTTATAACAAAAATAAATAAATAAATACATAAAATAAAAATAAAAACACACATACACAATCTGGCAGGTCAAATAGGACAGGATGTTGTTATGGCATCTCTCTTACCTAGCATACACCCCCCCCCCATCCCCACCCCTAATAAAAAGTACATTTTTTCACATTATCACTGTTCTACTTCCATTTATTGCTAGCTGCCATAGTGTCTGCTGTAACTCATTCGTTCAGGACAAATTTTGAGTTGTAAAGCTGTTTGGTAAAGCTCTCTTTGGTTGTGTATGTGTGTTTGTGTGCGTGCTGGGATTTTTGTGATTAGTTGCTTGCCAAATATAGACTGAAAGTATTTCGTTCAGATCCAACTTGTACTGTAAAGCTGCTCAACAGAAGTCTATGTCTTTGTGTTACCGTTATTACTTCAATTATGTAGGTTAGACTAGAGAGCTACACTGCTCTGCTAGAACTACTAGTACATGTAATAATTTTGCTTGGTACATAAATAAGGAAAGTAGGTCTGCGGGAAAGCAATAAATCAACTATAAATGTTAGAAAGTAGGTAACGTTCATGAGGTGATGATAAACTGTCACTAAAACACAGCTTTCTTCACAAAGTCAGCAGTCAAACATGAACCTATGCTATATTTAACATAAGAAAATGTGTGGATCTGCTTATTTATAACCAAGAACTAAAAGAAGATCTACAGAATAAACATATTTATAAACATAGACATGTTCAGAATGGACATAACAGGATAAAAGCAGAGACCATCAAAGCTTCAAAATGGAAGAGACAAACAAAGAAGAAAGCTAGATGAAGGAATTCTACGGATGGGCTAGAGACAAGGGAACACAAGGTATTATTTCGCTCCAATTCTATAGCGAGATTTCTTTTCTCTGATATTGCAGGAAGCTGCTGATGAATTTACCTGGTCCCCGAACAACTTGGCGCCTTCACATCATACCTTTACGAGCCATTGCATGTAAACCGAAGCTTTGGCCAAGGGCTTTGATGAGGGTTCTCCTGATAATACTGCCTGGCGTGGTATGAGTTGGAACAGGAAAGAGAAATTGCGGGGGGGGGGGGGGTGGAATGGAAGGGAAAGAGAGATATGTTATGCTTGGTATTGAGGATTGAATTGCGGATCAGTGGTGAAATGGAAGGAAAAGAAGGCTATGTATAGATACTGGAGATGAGATTATATATTATCATGCCTGAGTGGAGAGAGGTTGGAGAGAACGGAAAAAGAGGGTAGGAGTGGGGAAGAATATGTTATACGTAGAGATATTGAAGGTGGATTTGCGTTGAGCATGAAAGGTTGAACTCTTGAGGAGAGAAAGAGAAGATTAATATGCTATATAGTGCAGGAGAAGGAGGATCGTAGGGCTTAGGGACGCAGATTTCTCGGCGGTTGAAGGAGGAATACGACAAAGTGTTGGAGAGTTGAGGTGGGAGAGGAAGACGGGTGGTAGAGGAGGCAGGTGTGGACAAGTTGATATTGAACAGCCGCCAGGTGTGCTTGCCTGTGGAAGTTTGTTGTAAGTCGGTTGTTTTCAATTGTTGTCTGCCATGTACCTGTTTTCCTGAGTTTGTTGCCAGATCATTCTGTGGGCGGCAACATAGCAGTTGTTTTGAGCATAGCAAAAGACAAAATAATTTAATACAATATTAAACATTAGAGCATCTTTTATGTTATGGGTTCTAGTAGTTGTTGGTAGTAAATATCACAGACACATGCACAAAATATGCGCAAATCTCTGTGATATAATGCTAAAGTAGTGTTTTGACCGCCGGAAAAGACAATATTGTAATATTTAGAGTATCCTCCGTGTCATTGACTTCATACTTAATACTTCAGCCTTTGGGCATAACAAAAGATAAACATATGGACAAGAAAGTTCAACATCGCAAAATACAAAAAAGGATTCAGAGCATCTTCTTTTTCTCGATGTTCTTAACTACAGGACGTACTTTCCATAGAATTCTTTCGGCTTGTTTGTTTTATGCCTTTTTTTTTTACGTCTTCCTGCCATTTTCATGCTGAAGTTTTAACTTCTGATTTTTTTTCAGCAGTTTTTGAGTGAAAATTTAGTTGTTTTTTCTGTTCATATATTTTCTTATACATCTATGTAACATGCGTATTTTCTCTCGTTTTACAAGGTTACGCGAGTACATAGTTCGTTATATATATATGAGATCCCTGTGTCTTTGACAATATTATCATGTATGGACCAAAATACTCTTGGAAATGTAGATATTTATGTGTCATGAAGGAAGTGACATGTAAGAGAAAAGGAAGACGAAGTGAAAGAGGAAAGGGAGAAAGAGGAATGAAAAGAAGAGGAGGAAGATAAAATGGAAAGAAGAGAAAAAGAAAATGAGTAGGAAGAATAGAAAGAAAAAATGATTAAAAAAAAAAAAAGAACCGGTAGGAGAAGGAGAGAAAGAAGAAGGGAGAAAGAGAAAGAGAAACAATAAAGAGAACAAGAGAAAGAAAACGAAGAAACAGGGACGACGAAGAAAAAGCATAGATGAAAGGGACAAAGAAAAAGACTAAGGAGGAAAAGAAGAAGAAAAAAGAGGAAAAATCTATTACGCAGTATTAATACTGACAGCCTAAACAAACCTAGCAACGACCATGTAAGCGCGAGCATGCAAACCATTAAACTACATGTATGTTATGTAGCCGCTGCAGATGTAGATGAGGGGTGAAGTCAGAATGTGACAACATGCATTAATTTGAAAGACTTGTTGGTGCCAAATATCAAACATTCTCAACTATACTTACTGTGAATTCTTTACGCACTCTCTCCCCCTTGAACCCTCCCTACCCTTCTCCACGCTGACCTATGGTAACTCCTCTTAATTTTACACTAACATTGATACTGAGTAAATCTATCTGTTTATTTACTTGTCTATTTCCACCTGCTTTTCGAAGCCAATGAACTTCTGGTTATTTCACTCTTTCACTTATTTCCCAGTCGGCTCTTGTTTTGTTTTGTTTTCTTTTGTTTAGTTTTGCACACACACACACACAAAAATGTAGATCTAATTTGTTGTTAACAAACAGACCCGCACATACGAAGTGAACTGTCTGTCTGTTTATTTCCCCACTTCCTCTCATACTCTCCTGTCTATGTGAGTCTCACTGCACAGGTTGAAAGGCCTAATGTTTTATCTGTCAGTAACTTATCCAACTTAAAATATAAACGTCCATACCGATGTAGATAATCAGTTTTGTTCTTTTACATTACAGTTATTGCCCGCTGATGTGTGTTTGTTTGTTTGTTTGTTTGTGCTGGACTTAGACGACGCGTCAGCAGGGTTAGGGCTTTACACCCCTCCCCCTTTTTCCTCCTAAAAAAAAAAAAAAAATCCCCAAAGGCTTTAACACCAAGCAAAGCGGGACAATACCAAGCCACAAGTGATTGTGTAGAGAACAACATCATATGGACCAGCGACTAAAGCTTTCGTTCCTTGTCTTCTCATCTCTTCCATCTTGCCTTATTCTTCCCCTTCGTTCGCCATCCTTCCTGCTTAAAAACAAAACAAACAACAAAAATTTCGTACTCATCGCTAATTTTACGCCAATGTAAATGCTTGAACTAGCTGTCAGTTTATCGACATGACAGTGTTCCTTCTACCTGTCTGCCTCACTGAGCTTCTAGTTATTTATTCTCTCCCCCCCCCCTCTTCCCCCATCTCTTTCTACCATACCAACTTCCTCTCCTCTCCTCTTTCTGGCTAATTCGACATCCTTTAGTTCAAGCCCCACTATTTGCTGACAGAATGGTTCCCTCAAAGAATAAACGCTTGATTTTGCTTCATTTGTGGTCTCGAGATATTCCTATCTCATCTCCAGGATATTGCAACCCTCTCCCACTCCTCCCCCCACCCATTCGCTCTTTCCCACTCACCTCTCTGTCGTCCACAAGCACTCACATATCAAACTCACAACATGATGTTTACCTGCAAACTGAAGGCGCCGAAGGTTCTAGTTTGTTAAGTTTGTTTTTCTTATTGTTCTGGCTTTTGGCAAGAATACTCATAGTAGACGCTAAATAAAAATTGTGTACAAGACAGTGCAGCCAACTAACTGCACTTCATCAGCTTAGAAAACTGCGTTTCATAAAACCGTGTCTTCTTTCACAATACAGGCTCTTTCAAATTTACGGTCTACGGTCACCACTGGAATATTCAACAAATATGAGCAAACTTAAATTATTTTGTCAGAATGATAATGATCATGATAATAATTACTCCAGTTCCAGTCATTATAAAAGGAAAAATCAAACTTTTCCAGACTACGGATATCACTAGTTATGGTGGTGCCTCGTGGTACTTTAATTACATGGAATTCCTGCAATGAAGTTAAACATTCATCCATCTTAATCTTAGATTCATTGACTCATCTAACTATTTCTCCAGGTTCTTAAGCGTGCAACAAAGTGTACTTGATAGCTGATACCCCCACCATGATCCATTCTTGCCCTCTATGCCAATACGTCTCATGACTAATGGAGGATGTAAAAGATAATGGTTGAACTCTTTATACAGAACTTAACAAAGGCTTTAAGAGGCTTCCTGTTTTTCTTTGTTTGTTTGTTTGTTTATTTATTTATTTGTTTGTTTGTTTGTTTTGTTTTTGTTTTGTTTTTCCCCGGACAGAGGCACTTCGCCTGCTCTTCACCAATTTTTAACTGCCAAGAGTTCTTGAACGTACCTAACGTGGACACAGGAACTCCGAAATAATATATTCGCCCTTATACAAGAAGACTAGACGTCGGGCTTCCCCACGTAGAAGCCAGAGGACCATTGAGTCAGTGAAAAAAATGCAGGTTTCGATCTTCCTATACCTCCATTTCTCAATGGTTGGATCCGCCAGTCGAACTTGCAAACCAAGACATGAGTTTTTCATTGCGGAGCAGACACCAAACCACATGGTCTAGGCGACCCCCACTACAGTTTTGTTATTTATTTTCTTTAGATTGAAAAGGAACCGAGTAGTTTCCAATGTTTGGAAATTTAATTTCTTTATTTCTTTACTTCTTTTAGATGTCTTTGCCCATATTAGTGGACTTCATTATAACTTTTAATACCGGTTGACACTCTACGTGTAAAATAATGATCATGATGATTTCCTTTTTAAACATAATTGAAAATTCACTCTTATACCATAAGAAAATCAATTAGTTAACATTTCATTTCGTGTAGGCCTACAGCAATACCCTATTTATATTTTATATGTTTTCAGTGGGCTCGAAAATGTGGCCACTAATATCACTTTGCTTTACCAACAATATTAAGTGCTTCATATTGTTTTTGATCAGTTGCCGGGTAGACAGTCGTCTTAATTTTAAAATGTTTTTCTAAAATGATGATGATGATAATGCTGATGATGGTGATAATGACAGTTTGTTTCCAAAGTGAAAGACAACACTGTATGTACTTTTTTACTTCCTTTTTAAACAAATTTGAAAAGGCTTTCCTATGCAGTAAACAAAGTATTTCCTTTCGTCTACAGCAATAGCTTATTTACGTTATATATGTTCAATTCATTATTGCCCCGATCATTTATAGGCCTACAGCAATACCCTATTTATATTTTAAATGTTTTCTTAATTTCTCTGACGAAGAGCCAAACGGGCTAGAAAATCTGGCTAGCTAGTTTCTTTTATTAACTCAATTCAAACTTCTTCATGTTGTTTTTTTCACTTTCTTTTTAATGTATTTGATTAATTGCCAGTGGACAGTCTTAATTTTAAGATATTTTTGTGTAAAATGATGATGATGACATATCTATCCATTACATATCACAAGATGTCATGTTCTAACTCTAAAAATATACTATTTCATTTCTTTCTAGAAGACGTTGAAAACCCTCCCGTACACAATAAGCTAGTCAGTTGATAGATGTTATCTTCCGTATACAGCGATATCTTATTTACATTATTATATGTTTACTTTATTGCCCTGAAGAAGAACCAATTTGGTTTGAAAATTTGGCTTCCAGTTTGAACATCAAGAAGAAGTTATTTATATGTGTTATTTGCTTTTTTAAATTGTTAAATATTGTTTAGTTAGTTGCCGGTTGGACAGTCTCTTTTTCTATTTTATAAGACGATGACAATGGTGATGCACACCCGGAGACTTTACTGAGCATGTCAGTACTGAAACCGTAACGAACATCATTTTCTGAACCTCAGGAGATTTCATTTTCTTTATATATACAATACTCCAAATGTTGCTCATTTAAGATATCCTCACCAACGTGCAAGGGGGGGGAAAAAAAAGAGCGAGCAATTCTCCAGCTTTACTTCCTCTCCTTAGCTCCCCCCCCCCCAACCACCACCACCACCTTGTGTTCCCACTGCCCTGATGGTTCAGCGCCGTTTAAAAAATATTTAATTTTCGTTCTCATCCACCCTTAAAACGAAGCCGACCTTGACCTCGGTCACAGTAGGCTAAATAGGTCGACGAGCTCTCTTTCCCGGCAAACCTGACCTTTTCAACTACCACTGTCACAATGTGTTCCTCCTCAAGTCGACTTTTTAAAACATGTACAATGTTTCTATCAATCAATCACTCACTCACTCACTCAATCACAAGCATACTGAAAATTCACTCACTCACTCACCTACTCACTCACTAACACACTCACTCACTCACTCACAAACTAACTCACTCACTCACTCAATCACTAACTCACTCATTCACTCAATCACTCACTAACTAACTAACTCACTCACTAACTCACTCACTCACTCACTCACTCACTCAATCACTCAATCACTCACTCACTCACTCACATACTGACATACACATATACAAAGCAAACACGCAATTTAACAACTGTCTAGCTGATGGCCAGATACAACTCATCCAAAGAACTCTTTTAAGATCCAAGTTTACCTGTCTCCCAACTCCTACACAGACAACCTGCAACGCCCTCGATGTGCCTCTTATCTTAGTGAGACTCTTACACGAGACTTCTTGCCCCCTCCCTCCCCTTTTCATTTCCTCCAGAACCTTTACTCTTCCACCCACCTATCCCGATCTCATAATTTAAATTCCTCCCCGTTTAGAACTTTCTCCAAACTCACCGGTGCCAGCCGACGATGCGGCTGCAGCATCTACAATCTCTGCTACCGTAAACCTTCACATTTTCTCTCCCGTGTTACTTGTATACTGCGTAGCTAATGCAAGACCATGATTCCAAAGGATTTCTTCTAGTTCAGTAGAACAAAAAATCAAGTTCTTTGCTAGTCAGGACTGCTTGTTATTTTATTTTCTCTCTCATTTGTTTTATCTTGTTTTCGATATAAATACTCGTACTCCAATTTAATGTTCTGAATCAAGAATATACGGCGCGGACATTTACAGGGTGACAGTCTCCCCCTTCACCCCCCCCCCCTTTTTTTTTACTCTACCTTTTCGACAAAACAAAATTGACAAACATATCAATAAATGATCCTTGAACTCGAAGACTACTGGAAGCACAGTATCAAACTTTGGTTAAACTGTTCCAAGAATTCTGGTCATTGCTCTGCGTAATATAATACACGAAAGCTACACATAATATATAAAAGTAGTTACGGGGTATCTTTGTGTGTGTGTGTGTGTGTGTATGGTTTGTGTGTGTTTGGGCCTGTGTATATATGTGTAGTTGGGCGTGTGTGTGTGTGTGTGTATGTGTGTGTGTGTGATAATCGTGCAGCAATCTTGGATACTGTTAAACTGATAAAGATATGAGCGCCTAACTGGCAGCCGCCTTGTATGCTTCCCAGGAGGTTGAGAACGTTTATGAGTGTCTTCTTTGGCTCTGTCGGGGTAATAATAAAATGTGAAGTGCTTAGAGCCTGTGCGGTACGGGGATAAACGCTATATAAATGCTCTCTATTATTTTTATAATATTATGTCTTGGTCATGTGGCAGCAGCTTTCAAAATACACAGGTCCCAGCTGCAAAGCTCACGAAAACTTGGACAGGAATTAAAGTGTTTCGCAACGAATTCCTAGATTTTCTGCCTATACAATCTAACAGGAAGCATTAAGTCATGTCCCACATAAGCTGTTCTAAATTTACGACTTTTTCTGCTCGAATCTTCATCCTTTAGATCCCAGTGTGACATCATCCAGTGTAGAGAAAAATGTCGGCGACTTTAGAATAGCTTCATGAAATCCTCATAATTTATGGTAATTATAGTACTGATAATAGTAATAAGTAGAGTAATACTGATAGAAATAAGAAAAAAAAAAGAGGAGAAGACAAAAAAGAAAAATATGAAGAAGAAAGAGAGTAAGAAAAAAATAGAAGACGCCCAAAATGAATAAGGAAGAAATATTGGTTCAAAGAATGATTTAAAGAAATCAAAACTTTAAACGTCCAAGCGAATGTTACACCCATGAATAAAGATGCCACAGTTTCCTAGTAAGTTTTCAGTTGAATGATAATCTCACTGGATGGCAGCCTTGTCCAGAGTTTGCAATTTACCATGAATATTTGACGTTGTTTGCATTCTGAAGTGATGCAATAATATTAAAAAGAGAAATCATAATATCACGGAGCTTTCGTGGAGGGCGCTCGCCTGGCTCAAATCTGCCAAAGTTTTTAACTTTTACAGTAACTTGCGCACGTGCCCGACCGATGGTGCCTTCCTTTTACAGCTATATGGGTTACACAGCTCCCTCTACCTGTCTTCACGATACCCATATCTCTCAGACTTTTCGAATACGTGGGGTTCGATACCCGAGCGTGAATCGGAGTTTCAGGAGTGAGTAAAAAGATGATTTGAAAAGTGTGTGTGCGGGGGGGGGGGGGGGATTAAAAAATGATTTTGCTAATTAAAACAGCAGCGGTTTACCTATTTTTTAGCTTGACAGCTATCATTGCATGGAGGGCTTGAGGCAGTAAATATACTGTTGATAACATTAAACAACCTTGAATTGCACCCAAAAAAAAAAAAAAAAGTAAGTAGAAATCGAAGGCAGGCCTGCTCTGGCTAATAATAATGTTTGCTGTTCGTGTTTCCTCACAATAATTATGAACTTTAATAAAGTGATACCCCAGTATGTGAGTCCTGCAAGGACATCAGTCACAAAATACCTTGTCAGTTGAGCTCACTGTGATTTCTGTAGTCCCATGGTGTTCCTTATATTATTTATATGTTCACATCATCTTCTCTATATCAGGCACTATAATATCTGCCTTATCTAAATTTTTGCCTCTCTTTCTAGTGGGTTTTGAAATATCGTTTTTTTTTTTTTTAAAGAGAATTTCTTTGAACATCTGTTCTGCTTATATACATATTGTATCGACCTGTACATCATCTACAAATATGTTGTTGTTTTTGCTGCTGCTGCTGTTATTGTTGTAGTTGTTGTGCTTCGAAACTTACTGAAAATCATGAAGAATCGATACTTTGATTAATAACAATTAATTTCCAAAACGATACTTCTCAACTGCGCACCGCTAGCGCCGTCCCACCCCCTTTCTTAACCCCCCCTCCCCCTCCCCACCTGAGGTAGATTCCAGACCCAGCCTAAATCCCAGTCATATTCCCCTAATCCCTTCAGTTTCGATCAGCCACGATCAGGTGCGTACGTACAACCGCTGGGCTCTGTGCTTAGCTGTGTGTTGTGTGTTCTTGTGTCCACTGCAGGCTGGTAGGATTGAATTATTTCATTAGTTCCGTGCTTTGAATGCCTTAGTTGTTCCATCCTTGCATGTATTTTCAAGAATTTCAATTCTTTTCACGAGTATGCATCGCTCCTATCTTGTATCACTGCAAAACTGCTTCACTCAACAAGAACTTTAGACAAGTAGTAACCTTTACTTGTGTCACAACATAAAGAAATTGCTTGTGAAATCTACACTTTTTGATTGATACATTTAGAACAATATCTCCAATTTGGCCTAAAATAGATCGTTTGACCACATTTTGCATTATATCAATGCTAGGTGTGAAACAACAAAAAACTTTGTACGAAAGGCATCTTTGCATGACAAATGCAAGGAAAATAGTTTTTACCTCGCATTACACGCATAGCTTTTCAATCAATCCTTGCTAGAACTTAGCTCTTGACGTATTTTCTCTCCTTGGCCATATCTGGGGTCTTCTTTAACAGTTGTTCATATTACAGCCAGAGCGTTATATCGTAGCTTGCCTGCATGGTCTTTTTAAGGTTGATTTCGACCTCGACAGTATGGACAAAGAATACCATTTTCATAACCTTACAGTGTAACATGTCATTGCGGAACTTACATCACTTAACCATACCTTGCAACACTTCAGATGTGTTCGTAAAAGAACAACATTTAAGAGCAACAACTGAAAAAATCCACACGTTTGCACGCTGACTGCGAAGGAATGATAAGTACAGCCTATCATGTTTCTTGTGAGACAAGCAGAGTCAGTTCAGCCGTTTATCAGAAATGGATTGGAAACAAGATTGAACAAGACCAGCTTTTTATTTTCCTCCTTGTATCTAATGCTCATTTATTCTCATATGTTATAATTATGGCCGTATAATCGAAGAATATGGACATCTCAATGTTCAGGCTAGTCGATATTGAAAGTAAGAAAGCAGATTATCGATTTGTCTGTTTCCTCACTCCTGATGGACGGGGGCTTCCTCGGGAAGACTTCATGTTAATCTTCAGTTGTGATAAGACTCCGATAGTGACTATTAATCTAACTGATCTGAATTTGGGAAAATGGAGGGGAAGGCCAAAAATTTAGTTTCCATGATGAACTGGTCAAATCGATAATTAATGTGCATCATTTTAAGCATTAAACTTTTTTTTTTAATTTTATTTAAAGAAAAAAATCTCAGACATACTTAGAATAAAGAAGAGAGGTGGAGTTATAAACTCCGATTATTTTACAAACTGATGGAATAATGTTATAAACACTGTGCCCTTAAAACGTTATTTAATAATATGCATTTCAAATCAAATCAATACAGCCTTGAAAAGAATTGAATGAGAAAGGGATAAAGCAGGTATTGTTAATCGAATACTCAACAAAAAATTAAAAGAAATTAGAGTGAAGTATCACTATGTAAGCTACCTTTTCTTAGCGAACTTCTATTCATTTAAAAAAAAAGGGGGGGGGGAGGGTTATACAATGCAGGAAGAAACTGGCCAGAAAAATTGATGTTAAGCATGTAAGTAGCTACTTTGTGACGGTTACTAAATGGTATCACGTGTGTGTGCTATAGCCCGAAATGGAATTTGATACAACGAATTCTGTTTGAATAATCTTTGCTTGTTTTGGGAAATCTTTAATCACTCTTCAGGATCATTCTGTATGACATGAATTTCCACGTGAAGCCATCGTTTTGGCAGGTTCAAAGTGGCAGGTTCAAAGTGACAGGTTCAAATTGACAGAGATGTCTATTGTAACACAACAAGTCCTATATAAACTAAATATCCTCTTTAACAGAGATTCTGATGTCTGTGTGATCTAACTCTGTTCTGTGACAACGTTTCTGTCTGTGCCATGAATGTTTCGCATGAGATGTCTTTCCTGTGCGATATGTTTCCTGTCTATGATATGACGTCCTCTGCGTCATGCAGTACTCGTAACCAGAGTGTATTTTTGTTATAACAATTTCCTTCAAAAATACACGTTCATCAAGGGATGTAGAACATATTTTAGTAATATGTTTTATAGATCAACAATACAAAGTGTTTTAACTGTGTGTATTGCACCTTGGGTGGGAACAATTCGTGAGCAAGACAAAAGGAGAAAAAATAAAGTTAACAATATCAGTAAAGGAAATCATTTCTCCAACAAGCCTGTATCAAAACGTATCTACCATAATTCCGGAAGACTCTATGAATCTCCTCTACAATCAGTTGAAATGTGTGCGTTGATTGCATGTTAGAACTAATCGTTAGCGTTATAGAAATAATTTCTGCCATCAGTGGTACGCTTATCAAGGTAAAGAAATGTTCCTCGAGGGAGCCTTATTCTAATGCTGTGAGTGACATTTTTTGTCAGCCTTGGTAATGGAAATGTATCTACATAATATAGATAGATAGATAGATAGATAGATAGATAGATAGATAGATAGATAGATAGATAGATAGATAGATAGA
>JBCAUA010432208.1:0-17771 GCA_038406235.1 Peronia verruculata | reverse complement strand
TATCTATCTATCTATCTATCTATCTATCTATCTATCTATCTATCTATCTATCTATCTATCTATCTATCTACCTTTCTTTTCTATTTTTGGTTTAGTTTTGTTCCTGTTCTTTTTTTTTTTTAACTAAAAAATGCGTTGTTTATTTTCTGTACAACTTAAAGGTTGCCACAGAACACTGATGACATTCATGCTCCTATGAGCCAGTCCGAACGTAACAGTTCCAACCACCCGTACATAATTGTTGATCCTAATTGCTTATCATGTATAGTTCTTGGGCTGTCAAGCACTAAACGGATCAAATCGGAATCAGAGGGGGGGGGGGGGGGGGGGAGAGATCAATTTGGGCGAGAGGGGCTAGTTAAATTTACGGTAACTAGCAAACTGAATCTTTGTACATATATACCTTCTATAGCCTTTAACTGCCTCTTTATATTGTCTGATAAACGATGTACATCGTAATAATATGACTTACATCATTTGCCATGTTTGGAGCAATGTGACTAAGAGATCGCTTAATAACACTCTAACTAAATACAAGGAGGTTTTGTTTTATAGTGAACAGTGGGACTGGAGAGGCGTGGCTAGATAAAAGCGTGAGGAGAGGGCATGAATGATAAAGGATGGAAGAAAAGGGGAGGCGGTGATTTTTAGATAAACTAAGTCACGATACGTGTTGTACTAAATACTAAAATGGACGGTGGGATGGATGATGGTGCTTTCTGGCCTCTGCTTTTCACATAGAGTACATTAACACTTTAACCATCAAGATTTTTTTTTTTTAAATCTTTCTTATTTTTTTTTTCTTTCATTCAGATGTTTCTGGTATATTCAACAGATATCATAAATGTATATTATGTATGTTTTATTCTGCCTCTTACAAATACAGTCAACACAGAGAAAGATGAAGAAAGCCAAAGTTGTCTCTCTTGGGCCAGACAACGTGTTCTTGCTTAATGCTCTTCTTACATATTTCACCCAATCATCATTTTCGTGATTCATCTCGTCCCCTGAACCATTGCTCCTTCACATCGAAGGCTCTGGTTGCTGGCTGTTCACGAACATACCGAATCACTTAATCCTTTAAATTTATACATGTATAAACCACATTCTAAATAACAGAGAACTCTGTGCTGTACATAGTTATTTCTAAAAATGTATCTGTTGCATTCAGTGTCAAACCACTATTCACAAAATTATGTTTGTAACAACTGGTGAGTTACTAAACCAAAGCGGCAACCGTCAGTTATTCAAAATAGTTACTGAAATCATGTGTTCTCTGTGGAGATTTGACGTCTCAAAGCTCTTAAGATAATAGTCGTCGTGACACTACGGTCCGGCTTATGTAAGCCTTTCAACCCTCTGAGGATAGTTATCTCGGCAATTAAGGGTTAACATAACAATAGCTATCACAAAGACAAAATGGAAACATTCTCTTCTATGTTGGACGTGATGTTCCACACAGCTCTGTCTTTAGTCAAGCCTCATTAACGACCTAATGCCTCACTTTGCTCCACAATACTACGCTATAGGTGGATGTGTAGGTACGCCATTTTTCATTCGAGGACTTTTTCTTACACTAAGTAGTTTTATATTAAAGTGTCTAATTATGATCAATAATTGAATGGATGATCAATCAGCCTTTGTGCAAAGCTTTACTCTGTGTATTGTCGGAATTTTCATTCTTTGATGTTTAATGCGTTATGTTCTTTTGTTATTCTAATCGTTTGTACTGTGACCCTAACTAGAAGCAATCTATTTACATTGAAACTGACATTGTACATTCTCTAATGGTTAAAGTGGTAGCGATAGCCCAATGATCAATACGCCAAACTTGATTTTTTTAAATTTTTATCCTCGAAACCTAGTGATTAAGGCGAACGTGATCAGATAAGATACTAATCGGAACAGCTGTAGATCCCATCGATATGGAGCAACTGTCTCTCTGTCTCCCACTCTCTCTCTCTCTCTCTCTCTTTCTCTCTCTCTCTCTTTCTCTCTCTCTTTCTCTCTCTCTCTCTCTCTCTCTCTCTCGCTCGATCGCTCGCTCGCTCTCTGTGTGTGCATGTGTATGTGTGTTAAAGAGCAGTGGGCTTTTTGCAGAGTTAAATACCTTTCTGATATTCACTCAAGTTTAGAATACCACTGAATGACTATCTTAACAAACTAGCTGTTATAACGTTAATATACCAGCTGAAATAACACATGCATATTAATATGTGAACCGAAGACAACTAGCCATCATGAATAATTTAATTCAGATCGTTAAAAATTTGCTCCAGTCCGCTCCCGCTTCAAGAGAGAAATATTATAATATACTGATGATTAAATAAAACAATGTTAGCATTTGACAAAAGATAGTTTTTTTTTCCAAGCGACCTTAAATGAGCTCAGGGTCACAGTGTGGACAGGACTTTCGGTATGCTAAGTACACAGTTCTAGACATACACGACTGGCAAGTCAGGTGAGCATATTGGTGTAAAACTATACGATGCGATCCTTATCTTTCTATAACGATAGTAAAATGATAATCCTCATCCATTATTCTTAGGGCAGATTTAGCAATCTCTTGAATTAACTGAACTTCGCGATATTTAAGAGTGACAACTACAACTCTAATTTAGATGTATCATGAATGTTGCCTTTGCTTTAGTAATAGGTATATCCAGCCTGAGGGCAGGAACAAAAGTAACCTAGAGACACATAACACGATTATGTACAACACAGAATGATTTTAGAGATAAGGATGTTTTTGAAAACATGAACACGATTCAAGGATTGACGCTAGTGACTACTAAGTCTGATTTCGGAGACCAAATTTCTACTAATGATTGGAGTCTAGGGGCACGTTGGTCCAGCCAATATGAATTGCTTTCGTTAGCGTTGCTTCTTCTTTTGTCTCTCAGATAATTGAATTTCAAATGGCTTCCAAGGAGACGAGCAGACAACTGGGGAAATGGGCCAAGATATTTCGGCAGTTCTTGCTGGTAGTGCTGATGATCGGCCTGGAAGCCACAGTCACACTAGAAGTCATTTTGATGATAGCCAACATTCAGACTTTGGGAGTTCCCATACGGTTTGCTTCTGTACCAGGCATGGTCTCTGCGGCTTCCGGAGTCTTTTTGATCCCAGCTATGGGATTTCTTATGGATCGAAGGGGGAAAACCAAATCAGCTAAAGCCAAAATCTTGATCTGCACAGCGTCACTTCAGCTAGCGGGGACCTTTCTGGTCTTTTTAGCCAATGTAATAAAATTGATGTATTATGATGACGTTATTAATACAGATGACCTTTCTTCAATATCACCACCGACACCAAACACAACAATGGGGGAATATACAGCACCCAGTAGCCTTACCTCATTGGAATATCTTAATGAATCGACAGCGCTCTCTTGGACGACAGTAAATTTTAGTGAAATTGAATCATCTAAAAACATCCCAAGCACTCAAGCTGCTGAAGAAGCTATCCAATACTTTGCTGTTTTTGCAATGATTGGTTATGCACTGCTAGACTGCGGATATGATTCTAGCAATTGTTTTCTCAAGACGTTTGCTTTGGCCGCCACTCCATCACAAGACCATTCTAGCATTATCATCAAATCTATTCTGGTCTCTTCATTTGGTAAGCTGAAACTCTGTGTTGGGTTGTGTTTTGTTTCTTACTGCCCTTCTGTCTCTCCTGACTGTAGTCCCAAAGAATAATTTCTGTTGAGAAAGGAAATCCTCAGAACGATCTTAGATTGAGGAGAAGACTCAACTGCTTAGTCTTGTAGCCAGACCTATAGACACTAACAAATGAAAAGGTCATGTTCGGGCTAAATAGGGACTCGTCCACGACGATCCGTGGATCCTTGTGGTTAGCTATAGATAATCACTACGTTCCTGTCTGAACAGAAGAAGGAAAAGAAGCCATAGCCAGATCTAACAGTGTGGGTAAATTATTTCTTTCAATTTTCTAATGGTTGTGGGCTCGTACCAGATCACATCCCGTCCTTCACGTAATTATGTCTGGCCTCATTATCTTTGAAGCATAGTATGTGCAGATTACAAGGATTTATGTTTCCATTGATATTTCATGTGAAGATACTTTTACTTTAATATCAGACTATCCCTTACGGGCTTATAGAAGTAAACCATTCACACTTAGCGTGACATCTTCGTGAAGCTGGTGTGTGCGCCCACGCATGTGTGCATATGTATGTGTGGTCTACTAGTTAGAGGTGTGTACAGATTTCAAGGATTTACTTTTTTCCCTATCTTTTGACAGGCGGATGTCTGATATCCGTCGTAGGATCTCTAGGACTCGGCGATTACTTGACAACGGGGACTGGACATGACAGCAACGCTGCTCAGTGCGCCCTCGTCGCGGCTTTGTGTTTTGTCCTTATTTTGTCGGGTCTGGTCACCACTCTCACCACAGGATTCTGCTGTCCACCTGTCGGTGGAGGGGCCGAGAAAGATACAAAACGCATGTGAGTAATAGGGACTGGATATTGTATTATTTCCATATTTAACTCTATAAGACACAGCCAGTTTTATACAACTGAACAATACTATGGCAAGATTACCATAAATTTGTGTTTGAGTCTGGAAAGCACTGAGACGAAGGATAATGCTCAGATAAAATATTCATGATTTCTCTAAGGCTTCAATCTCTTGCTTTTTCTTGCTTGTTATATAAAATTCATAGAGTGTACTTTTTTGTACATTAACTACTGGTTTTAATGTGTTGTCTGTTTTCGACTGTCCACGAATTCTAGACTTCACGACTCTCTTCCTCTGAAGAGTACTTTGATAAATGTGCATTAGTAATTGACTTCACAGTTTACTCTTTATGACCTGTATTTTCTTTTTTTTTTTTAACCTTTGACTTCATGGTGCTCTATTTCGAAGTGCCGTTTTTATTTCTATTAACTATCGGCTTTCTGGTTTTCTGACTGAGATGGTGTTTAACCAAACTTCCACTTTTTCAAATGATTTGGGAAGTACTTTGACTTCGTGTTTTCTCTTCTTCTGATCTGTAGTTTTCATGAATGTTAGTTATTGACTTCATGGGGGTTTTGTTTGTTCTTCCAACAGTTTCAATGCCTCTACTCTGACTGTTGACGACAAATCCCCGCTGATTGGAGCTGATGCCTCCCGCGATCGGTCGTCGTCCATCTCAGCATTATGTCTCAGCCACAGTGGAGGTCATCACATCCTGCAGAGGACCATAGAGAAGACCTCTGGCGCTACTCCGGCCATAGCTGAGGTGATCGACCACGCAGACCTGGCGCCCAGGAGAGGTTTCATTGGTTTCCTTGTGAGGCACAAGAAGCAGATCATCATTAACGTCTCAACCTTCTTCTTGCTGGGAGCCTTATACTCCTTTGAGGTTTTTGCTGTCAACTTTCTGGGTAATTGCTCCTAGCATGATCTAAGCAAACTGTAACTATTCGGAAAACCATGTAGCAAACCGAATCTTTGTACATATATACTTTCTATAGCCTTTAACTGCCTCTTTATATTGTCTGATAAACGATGTTGTACATCGTAATAATATGACTTACTTACATCATTTGCCATGTTTGGAGCAATGTGACTAACAGTTTCGATACGTCATTTAACAACAACCCAGTGCCACTTGCTCCTGTGATGATATTAAAGCCACTAAAGTGAATGGGAATTGCGATTACATGCATTTTTATGTCATATGCAAAATTTTGAACATTGAGTTCTCATTTGCAAAAGATGCCAAATCCTGCAATATACAGGAAAAGCTTTATTTCCTACTTTCCTGCATAAAAGTAAAACAGTTCAGTTGTACAACGCACCATACCTTACGCTCCACTCTATGCAATTTTCAAAAAGAAATCTACATGCTCGATATGAATATGCAAAGTTTCTAGCTAGAGATGCCTTTATCTCAAAGAAAATTAAGTTAATTTATAGCTTTAATCTCGTTACTGATTTTAAGATCTTTTAGCATTATAATTCCTCTCGTTATCCTCCAGCGACCAATGTTTTAAATAATGTGGTCATCATCGTAGATAGACAAAAGATACTTAGCTGTATTCTTTGTATTAATCCCTCAAAACATGTTTCAGATTTCCATAGTTTTACTCATTCCTTGATCCTTGAGAAAGAAACGCATACTGGAGCAATGAGTGTGATAATTTGCCGGATAAATCTAATTTTAACATCTCCAAGTCTCCCGTGTCCTCTAAATACTTAAATTCTGTTTATTGTTCTTAGCGAAAGATGAAAACAGTATTTAGAAATAGGAAGGTCTGCAGGGCTGGTGCTAGGAATTGCGGGGCCCAATTAGAAAATTGAACATTGATGATGGGGATCATGGGACTCCTACTAGATGTAAAAGTCGAAGATTGATCTTTTGTATTTCGTGCAGTGTGCCAGTCCTAGCCAAACATCATTAATTGTTTCATATACTAAAAGCTGAAAATAATGTAAAAGTTTAATTTATTATTGTGTGCGGGGCCCCCTTGGGGTGCGGGGCCCAAATTTGATGAAATTGGCCAAATGGGCTTAAAACTGGCCATGAAGGTCTATCTTGTTTTGTTGCACTCCAGATTATGTTAAAGCCATTTGACATGTTTACATAAGGATGAACATACTGGGATCATGTAACATTTTTGTTCACCTCTGACAGGTGAGGGCATTCTTAAAGGCGATCCCCAGGCGTCGGTGGAAAGTGAGGCTTACCAGAGATACCTGGATGGGATACAAACTGGTTCTCTGGGTACCCTCACTTACTACATCACCTTCACCGTTGCCAACTTTTTCCATGAGTTCTTGCTGACGAAAATAGGTCTGTCTGTCAAGGTTTCTATATAGTGTTCCTTTGGAAGCATACACATGTAAACAGCTATTTGAATATTTTAAGTAGTATTTAACCACGTTGTGTACACGCTATGTTTCTCATATAAAAGAGATGAACTACTGACTGATAATCACTCAAAGATATTTGCTTTTTTAATGCATAGATTCGTCTAATACTGATATATGTTACAAAGTAAGATAGGAATATGTAATAAATTTTACTGAATACGAATATGTCGAGATAACCTCCATCAGGAGGTTGAAAACGTACATAGACCGTAACGTAATACGAATATATAGTAAAACGTCGATTTCATGAAGTTATGGAAATAGTAGGTTTTAAACCGAATGGCCAGTACAGACCTGACAAGCTTAGAATATTATTATTGTCTAACAATGCACAATGATTTAAGGCTAGATCCATCAGCACAAATACTCCTCGCAAACATGAAAAACAGCGCGAATGTGAACATTGAATTCTTCTTAGCCTTAGCCCTTGGTTCCATCTGGGGTCATTCGGACATCTCTGACCAGTTGTCAGCTAATCATTCCCATCTGTCGCAGTTATGGGCATGGGCTAGGGCCACAGCTTATATTGTTTGCATCGTCCTTTATCTTATACTTTTTTAGTTTATTTCTGTCTATCTTATTATTGACCTTTTTTTTTTTTTTATTACTCAAGACCTTTTCTGGCTACGATCCAATCAGTCATTATTCATTTTCTCGATCAGTAATCTTCTCTAAATGATTATGCAAATGAAAGCAAATGAGAATTAAGGTTAGAACCTTTCATTTACAAGGAATGTTAACTTCACTTTAAATTATATCTTGCTTTTTTTTCATTTAGATAAACTATGTGTTAAGTTGCTGTATTTTAAAAGATTGTAAAAATGATATCGACCCTATTGTGTTGAAAACCTGCTGCTGTTTGTTAGTTATGTACTTTCCTCATCTTTTTTGCCGCGATGATAAAATATCAGAACGACTATACCGGTCTACGGTGTTAACCAAATAAATTACTACCATTTGTTATCTCCGCCCTATTGCAGCTTGTTCTTCATATTAGCACACAATTTATGATAATCATATGCAGTCATGTTTTCATCACTGAGCAAATTAAACTCGAAGTCTTGGTTGAAAGAAAGATGGATCGACGCTATCTTATTTCCACTTCTAGACTTAGAGTGGACCATGAAGTAAATATCACACAAAATATCCTGTACAGAAATCTTCCTGTAAAGCCGTAGAACATATCTTTCCCTTACATCATGACGCGACTAAAAATCGCAATGGTCCCTTTAATAATAGGTTAAAACTACTACAATGACACCTTGTGTCAATGCATGCGGTTAAAAACGGTCTGTATTCTGATTAGGTGTGGTGGTGGCGATTGTTCCGATTGACTGTCCTTTCCTACTTCTACACTGTCTTTCGTGACTGAATCTACTGATGTTTGAATAGCTTGACTTTAAACCATCTTCAAATGTTTGTTGAGTTTGGCATATTGCAGTGCTGGTAAAATATGGGAGTGTATTGTGCTAATCGAAATTTCCTCACCGGAAGTGACACAAGGCTCTCGTTTGCCCTTAACATTAAAATACCTTTTCTTTTCTGTCCAGGTTGGAAGATGGAGATTATAGTGGCCACTGGCGTCTACTGTGTGATCAATTTGGTCTGTGCCTTGACTGCGACTGTGTGGTCGTATTTTCTAGCCGCCGTATGGACCGGAATCTTCCGGACGGCGGCTGTGACGGTGCCGTATATCCTAACGAACAAAATTGTCAGGGAGCAGGTATGATTTGCCTTTGTATCAATACTCGTTAGGCTATATTTAAGAGATATGAAATTTATTCCATTGGAAAGCCATGAAAAGGACTATGATTGTTGTTATTCAAGAGCCTGAAAAATAAAGTAGTGGCTGTGTCGTTGTGAATGAGACTCTGATTTGTTCTTGGCGTTTATTTCATTATTCTTATTGTTGTTTTTGAGTTTACAAGAATGTTTTTCTTATTGTGACAATGCATACTTTTGTCCTATGTGGTAAGCCTATCCCAGCCAGCACTACATTGAAATCAGTTCTTTTTTGCTAGATGTTACAAGGCACACCTTCATCTTAGTATTGAAATATACATGTATTTGTTTACTATAGCCCAATCAGGAAATTGGTAACATTTTTTTACTATTCTTGACATAATCACTATTACAGCAGTCCTGCTGTGAGATAACAATATATTCAGTGCAATCGCCCTGTCGGCGAAAGATATCCTAGTTACTACATCTACTGTGAGATAGATCGAACTCAGTTATGTCATGTTTGAGCGACAGTTTTATCAATAAGTATACTCCTAGAGGACGAATTTCTTGGAATTCTTGTTGGGCTCTCTGGGCCATGTTTTGTCGTAAATTTGAGACATTTGATCGATAACTTGACTCTTTCCTTGAACGCTTTCCCTTTCTTAAACTTTAAGATAAAAGATAGGCACTGTATAAGATTTTGCAAAGTTCAGCGGTAGAACACGTCTGCATAACAAATTGGGAAAAAGACAAAGAAATCGACAAACTGTTTTTAGATGGACAAAATGGTTCACGGAAAGCCGTGTAAATTTATAAGAAATGCGTCAATAAACATTTCGAGGAAACGTTGTTAAAGTATTTTCTGGGAAGCTTTAATGTTGAGCACCACATTTTTCGAAGGAGCAGTGAGATGTATAAATTGTACATTATTTTTATGGATATGCCAGTGTCAATCAGGTATTTAAATTTAGATAATTATATAATATGCAAAATAGTTTTAATTAAAGATGGAACATCAAATAACATCATACCCTTCACGGCTGGTCTTGTCACACAGGGAGACGGTAAAGATTCGGGCGTTGCCATGGCAATTGTGGCCTCCATGTTGCCTCTGGGATTCACGGTCAACACTGCACTGATGGGACCTTTGATTGATCTAACGGGCAACACGGGGACACCTATGTATTACACGGCCGTCTCTGCTTTCCTGGGACTTGTTACCATCTGTTTCTTAAGAGAATAATGCCAATAAATGAAAATCGTTTGGCCTGCTAGATAGCTACGTGAAGATCATTTGTACTATAAACTTGATGATTAAAAAATAAAAGAGAGAAAAGAACATAAGCAAGAAAGAAAAAGAAAGAATGAACGAGAAGGAAGAGAGACAGCAGGCAGAAAACAGAAAGAAAGAAAGAACGAATGATAAATAAAAGCTGAAGGGTCTTTAGCTTGAAGGCAAAAGAATCGTAGTGAAGGAGCTTGAATCTGTTGTTTGGCCTTACTTATGTAGTCCCATCATATTACTATGCACTTAGAGTTTCTAACTAGGAGTTTAGGAAGGGAGAGGTTAGGTAGACCCCCCCCCCCCCATTTGGCATACGGATAGATAGTTCTAGATTTTACATCACAGCAGACGTGCCAACCATACAATGTATTATTTGCATTTTTTTTTTTTCTAAATCTGAAGAAATAGGAGAAAAAGCCAATAAAAGTGTAAAATATGCCAAACACCAATTAAAAACTGTTATTTATTTATTTATTTATTTATTTATTTATTTATTTATTTATTTATTTATTTATATGTAACCTTGAAATATCCCCTTCCGGATCTTGTCGATATGAATCTTTAAGATCTATCTATAGTTTTGGACAATCGGACACCCTTGGACACTATAGTATAGATCTACACATTCATACATTAATTATCGTTCATATTTTTACTAGAGCGCCCAAACGTTTTTGAGGTTTATCGTGATACTACACATTTACGATGCTGAGGAATGGACACTGCTCACTCGTATATATATATCCAGTCTATGGCAAAGGCTTCGTGGTTCATCAGTGGTAACGTTACATTTGTAAAGAAATACAAACAACGTCTTTGCATTCAACATTGCCAATAATGCGTTTGCTTAGATATCATTGAAAGAAAAATAAATTGTGGGGCTGGAGCAGTCATAGACTCATGAGTATCTAGATATGGCAAGCTGCTTCTGCCCGCATTCACAATACGGCTTAACTGTACCTAAACGCCGAGCCTGGATAGACCCCTGTTGGTGTCTACGTAGACACTTCATTTTAGAAAAGCCAGAATAGTTTTACAATGATCCGTAAAATTTGACGATGCTACCAGAAATTACTCATGTTTTGAAATTTTATTTTTAATTCGAAATTCAACGGATGGCGTGTACAATAACGTTTTACCATGTAGTATAGTGATAGTCGCAAGAACAACCTGGCTTACACAGTATGTGAGATAACCTCCGCTAGGAGGTTGAAAGACGTATGTAGAGCGTAACGCAAAACACAATATGCTGGTACCCAGGTCTGTCATCAACGTAATGCAGTTATCGCATGTGTTTGTGCTAAGTCAACATTTTTTTCTGTGCTAAGTCAACATTTTTATTATCCTCTTTGGATATTGGCATTTTTTTAACAGTATAGGCCACTCCGCTATCATGTCACAGCATAAACTAGAAACAATAATAATAAAGAACGTATCGATACTGTCCGGCTATTAAGAGCTAAAACCAAGTTTTGGAAGTATGTAAAATAGGAAGGCAATCCTTTAGAACAAAATCTTCACAGAAAAACATGGATGAACATTTAATTCGTCAAGGATTAAGCATTGCATTTGGTCTAAGATTATTGAAAAGATGAGTCAGAAATACACTAGAACTGAATAATCCAATGTTTCGCTCAACTCCTATTCAAATATTTTTTGCTAAAAAAACAAACAAATAAACAAACAAAAATAAACCTATGGACAAAGATCAAAGAACAGTCCTTCAAGATTAACAAACTGGTCTAAAGCATGCATTTTCTGAACTCTAAAGCAAACTTTGGTCAACCACTCCTGTATGACTTGATTCATTTTTTTTTTTTTACACAGATGGTTAAAAAATGGTTTGTCCTTCTATCGTATTAACAAAAAACGAAGTGGCGTCAGTTAGCCCTGTTAAAAGTTATTCTTTATTGAATTTGTTAAATCCTACACTTCACAAAAATTCTCTTTCTTTTTCTTCTTCTTCTTCTTCTTCTTCTTCTTCTTCTTCTACTTCTTCTTCTTTTTCTTCTTCTTCCCTTTGGTTTTCTTTTTCTTTTATTTCTACCTCTTCAGCTTCTTTTTCTTCATCCGCTTCTTTTTCTTATACTTATTATTATCGTTACTTTTATTATTATTATTATTATCCCCATCATCATCATCGTCGTAGTCGTCGTGGTCATCATCGCCATGGTCGTCGTCGTCATCATCATTGTCATCAATAGCATCAGGGCTAAGAATTACTTCCGAACTTGTGATAAACCAACATGCATGACTTGCCTTCAGGCCACTAAGTATTGCAATATCCACAGCACTGCTACAAGACAAAATAATTACCTTAAACGTTCTTTAAATGCAGTAGCCAAAATTTGGTTCATGTCATGACATGTACATTAAGCAACAAACAATATGTGGGCAAGACAACTATAGCATTGAGAACAAGATTTTCCAACCACAAGAGTAGTGTTAAGACAAAGAAAACCAACCCTTAAACATAGTACCCTTAGGGCATCATTTTAATCTTTCCCACCATAGTATAAGTCATAAGAGTAGGGTCGGTCTCCAGCCAAGCTCATCAGGGCAACTTTTGGGGCTGGAGTCTAAATGGATATAGACGCTAAAGCGCCATTCAATTTGTGGAGGATTAAGTACAGATGAATCTTAAGAAAGTCGCTTTTAACAACTATTGTACAGCTAGCTTTCCACCCACTCGTTATACATTTTTCCAGGAACACTGCATGTTCTTCAAGAGATGTAGCTAGGTTTTCATGTTCACAACTGTACATTTGGGTTGTTATTGTATTGTGCATGTATTTAGGGTTTTCCTGTAATTCACTCTTTTAACTCTTTAGTATTAGACACAATGGTTTTGGCCACTTTACGTAATCAAAACGAGAGCACAATTTGTTTCCAAAAGAAAAGACATCAGAATTTTCGGTGATGTCACACTTAGAGATCAATATTGAAAAGATATACACAGCAAAGGAATAAGGAATAAAAAAAAAAGCCTGGGGACTCAAAAATCTTACATATTTATTTGTCCATTATAAATCAGAGGATGAGAAATTGCAACTGTAAAAATATACTGTTTTAGTTATTTTTAGAACACATTGAAAATCCTCTCCTACTCATTAAGCAAGTCATTTCATCAATATTTTCTTCCATACACAGCAATACTCTATTTAAATTTTTATATGTTTACTTTGTTGCCCTGAAGAGGAGTCGTTTTGACTTGAAAATTTATTAACATCGATATTAAGTTCTTTGTGTATGATATTTGCTTTTTTTTTTTTTTCAGTTGTTTAACTAGTTGCCGGTTGAAATTCTTATATTTTATAAAGTGATGATGATAATGACGGGGGGGGGGGGAGGGGATAAAGGACAACAGATTTACTCTGCAGATTTTTTTCACCCTGAAGAAGAACCAACTAGATTTTTTTTTTTTTTTTTTGAAAATTATTAATTTTGTCCACATTTGTGACTTTTTGGTTAATAACTGGTTAATAATTTAAGCACAGATTGACAGTTTTTGTGATCTACTAAGACACTCCAGCAAAGTGATGATAATGATGTTGATGTCCTTGTCACTGTTGTTGTTGTTGTTGTTTGACTCATGTAGAACCTCACCCCTTCCTTTGTTATCGTCTTAGTTGGTTGATGAAGATGGAATAACGGTCATGGTTCTTCCCAATCATCAAAATGCCATAGAGGCAGCCATTAATTTTCTTGCTGTTGTTGTTGCTGTTTTAGAATTTTATTTAATTTGAAACTGTCATTACGCGTCAGTCAGGGGTTTTCATGTTCATACTGTTTTGCTATAGCCACTGAACACCTTGGACACTAAACACCTTGGCCACTGAACATTCTGGCTGTCATGACTAATACTAATATATTGAAATGAGCAATGGGTTTGTGGATGTACTTATTAAAGACATTGACACGGAAGTCTCTAACCATCCCCCCCACCCCAACCCTCCTGCTACCCCGTGCCCTTTTCTCTAACCGTGCCTGGCAAGTAGTTGACGATGAGCGTGCAAATAGACAGCGTCAGTCTCCGATCGGCTTCAATCTACTCTCAGCTCCAGTGATCTCTCTTCTTTCTCCAACATGCCCCAATGTGTTTTGAACACATATACAGCAATACTTCGTTGCTTTGTCTGTGAGATTGGCATGCAAAACGACAGTAAAATATAGCCGTTCTGTGACAGACAATGCAAGACATAGTGCACAAATACAATGCATCCACGCTTGCGTTACATCTGTTATAAAATAAATAAACAAATAAATAGATAAATAATAGATAAATACGAACGTTTCATTGCTGTGGAGTTGTATTATAGTTGATGATGGTGATGATTGATGATTATTACGATGATAATGATTGCCCCGACGAAGAGTCAAGCAGGTTCGAAAAGTTTCTATTATTGACTCATCCAAAATTCTTCATATTGCTTTACCACTTTTTTGATGTATTTGATTAATTATCTGTGGACAGTCATCTTAATTTTAAGATGTTTCTTGTAAACCTCCGTCCCGTTTCATTCTATTATTAAGCAGCTTTGTTATGCACTGAAATTGTCTCTAAAATTGAAAATTTTAAGTAAAATTAACACGCAAAGTACAGACACGGTGCATCTTTCTCCGATTTCCTAAGCTCGTTCATTATGCATAAGGTTATAGGTTAACATTTATTTTGGAGATGAGAGTGGCATCGTTGGATGATTAGGCTAGAAGTTCTCAACTGCTTTAGACAAGGACCACCAACCCATTTTTAATGCCGTTGATCATTTTCTGAAAAGCATGATATCTAAAAAATAGCTTGTGACATGACATTCCCGGTTTTGTATTAGAAGCAAAGAAAGACTCACAATATTCGTTCATTTGTCCATTACCGATCCGTCTTAAAACACATTACGAAGGTGGCTTATGATCGAAGCTAATTTTCACTGCCTTAGAGGCTATAAAAAAGTATAATTTTAAATTATATACTCTCATTTCCAGTTTGTTATCAAGTCTCTCTCTCTCTCTGTCTCTCTCTCTCTCGTTCTCTCTCTCTCTCTCTCTCTCTCTCTCTCTCTCTCCCTCTTTCTCTCTCTTCATTTGCAGCGTGTGCAGCCTCACTCGATCAAGTTTCCTCAGAAGTGTCCTATGGATGTGTACAACAAGCCCAAGAAGACGTGACCAACTTCTGGCTTCTTCAATTCTCCAAGGTCTGTTTCTTTCATCTCCAGTCCTCTCTAGTGCTGAGTCAGGGTGTATTACTTAGTAATGTAGGCCATAATAAAAATCTTTAGAACCGTATGGTCATACTGAAGCAGTGGTGAATATCAGCGATCCCACAGTAAAAACTCTTTATTCCAACAAAAGATTTTGGTCATCAGTAAAAGTCTGCAGTTTGTATATTACTCTAAATTTCATTAGCGTATAGTAAAACATTGGAATGCCGAGTGTTACATTATTACAGTAAGTAAGATAGCGCTCCTCTTGTCGTTGTGGCTGACAAAGCTTGATGTTGCCATTCCTGTGATGTTAACTGTTAACTTTGAAGTCTTTGTAATAATGTTGACAAGACATCGGAAACGATTCTTTTTAATTTCATCTGTGAGCCCTATCAGGTTGTCGTCCTTTTATTTATATGATATTGTTGATGTCACTATTACAAGTTGTCATCCCTGCTGATGATGGTTTTGACAGATCAATGAGGGTGAATCTTTGGCCATGCTTGCGTCACATCTATTATAAAATAAATAAACAAATACATATATATAAATAATAGATAAATAAAAACGTTTCAATGCTGTTGAGTTTTATTATTGTTTATCATGGTGATGATTAATGGTGATGACGATGATGATGATTGCCCCGACGAAGAGCCAAGGGGGTCGAAAAGTTGGCTAGCTATATCAGTTTATATTATTAACTCAATTCAGAATTCTTCTTTTTTTTATTTTGTATTTGATTAGTTAACGGTGGGTTGTCATCTCAATTTTAAGATTTTTTTTTTTTTTTTGTAAAATGACAATGATGATATCATCATGATGATGACAATGATGATATGACACTGACAATGACACCCATGATAATGATGCACACTATTTGGCTTAAAAAGTTGAGCGATTTTCAAGGCAGTGATTCTTTTTTTTTTTTTTTGTTTTTATTGTTAATTTTAACGCTTTCAATTAGCTGTCTACAAATTTCTATACTAATGATGGTTGTGATTTTTTTTTTTTTTTAATTGCTCCGACGAACAGCCAAGCGGGCTCGAAAATTTGGCTAGCGATATTAGTTTCTTTTATTGACTCATCCAAAATTCTTCATATTGTTTTTCCACTTTTTTGATGTATTTGATTAATTGCCCTTTGGACAGTCATCTTAATTTTAAGATATTTCTTGTAAAATGATGGATATGCTGGTTATGACAATGCACCACAGCACCAGGTTTCCTCTGAAATTTGAGCTCAGTCTTCGTCTCAGGCTCCAAGTCATAATGTTCATATCTCTTTTCCTTCGCTCTGCTCGCACATTGTGTTACTAGCGTACTGTTTGAAATACAAACACCGTCGCTCTGGACTGAACACACGAATTTGCCCAAATGCCTTTTCAACGATAATGTTATCATTATTTTCTTAACCATTTCAAATATAAACTTCTACAGTTTTAGCCAAAAAAAAAAAAAAGCTCTAGCATTTTTTTTTATATTTTTTTTTTTCAAATTTAGAAACTGCATAAAATTTTCCATAAAAGAGAGAAAGACAGAGAGAGAGAAAAAGGGAGAGAGAGAGTGAGAGACTAAACTAAACTAACATTATTACAAGACAGACATTTGCAGAGAATGAACTTTTGTCAGGCTACATTAGCATACCCTTATTTGTACTGTTATCTTACACCTCACCGTGGCCGTGCGAGCATTTCTCCCACTTACGTTGTCGTGTCGTCCTTTACTGAATCTGGCAGAGAAGCCAAATGAAACTGGCGACAGACCAAGATATGTTGGTTATCTGATGCCCATTATCTTGTAAACGATGAAGTAATTAAAGGTCGAGGGGAAACGGTGTTGGCCAACTAATACTTGTGACTTTCTGAATATTTGGTCACCAAGAGACAAAACCATAGGTATATTGGTGAAGCGTTTTCGCAAGATAGCTTTTAAATGATCTCCCTAAAAAAAAAAAAAAATACTGGAAGTTAAAGATATAAATTAATTAAACACCACTTCAAGACATATCTTGTCACCATCTTAATACGTGTATGTATGTGTGTGCATAGGCAGCGGCATACTTCTACATTTATGAGTGTGCGTGCTTGTAAATTTCTCTCACTTTTTTTTTTTTTTTTCAGATTCTTGCTCTGTACAGGATGAGCGTTACATAAAAATTATTTTATTATTGTTTTTCTATAATCATCATCATCTTTATCAATAAAGATACTTTGTGTTGAAATTCTGTTGTAATATTATATTATATTTGGTAATTACCGCTTTCCATATTCCATGTGCACGGAATGGCACAACAAAGAATCCATTTTTCCCTCCTTGTGTGCTTCTGAGAAACCATTATTTCCCCCATCCCCAACCCTCACCAACATACAGAAGGAGAGTGTGACTTCTATTTGAGGTATTATAAAGTACCGCTGTGTTCATGTATAATGGGAGTGTATAATGGTTCATACTTGTCCATTTATCATCAACTTTGAGGTTGAGTGCTGTTGGATCCAGCGGTGCTGTTGGATGTCATTTATTAAAGAAGTCATTGAAAAAATTGCTTTGATTGTTCACAAGTGGCGAGTGAAATGTGTTAGACGATGAGACTGACTGTTCTGAAGGAATGAGTGAGTGAGTGAGTGAGTGAGTGAGTGAGTGAGTGAGTGAGTGAGTGAGTGAGTGAGTGAGTGAGTGA
>JBCAUA010432097.1:0-17772 GCA_038406235.1 Peronia verruculata | reverse complement strand
CCCTCCCCCCCCCCTCCCCCCCCCCCCCCCCCCCCCCCTCCCCCCTCCCTCCCCCCCCCACCTCCTGCTTCTACATTCCCTCTTAAATTTGTATACTTGTTGTGTATTTCTTTGCTTGTCTGCTGCTTATTCTTTTTTTTTTTTTTAATTAAAAAAAAATACCGTAACTATGTATGAAAAATGAATGAATGATTGGACAGCCATGCAAATAAAGTTCACCATTTCAGCATTGCAATCTAAATGTGCAAATAACAACATCAACAAACGTAAAGAAAAAAACAATAATTATCATCTAACTACAGCAAAATGAGCCATCGTCCCATGTAATTCAATTACATATTATGTCATTTTCTACAGCAAATCAAGAGATGATGTGAACAGTAGCAGCCTATAGTTATCAATCAGTATCAATCTCCATTTAGGAATCAGTAGTGTCATTCATTATTCATTCAAGAGGTGGACAGGCCGTATGGAGCTAATTTGGGGTACTGTATGAAGAATTTGGGGTACAGAGTCTGCTTGGACACTGCATGTAATTTTGTCACATGTATTATGAAAACTGCCTTGGCAGAGCGTGAGGCTAGTGAACAGAAGCAGAGAAATTAGAATACCATCAGTGTTATTAAATTCAAAGGGGGAAAAGACCATGTTGGGGCTAATTTGGGGGTAAAGTTCCTGGAGACTTCATGAGCAGCCAAGCGAAAACAACATCAATAAGGAACCAAATTCACGGAGAAAGTAAAGGATGAAAGCTGCCCAGGCCAAGATTGAGAATAAAATCTTTTTAGCTATTGCCCGTAGCTCCATGGACGATGTGACATTCATGGGAGGTCGATATGTAACAGGTGTAAATAAGCAAGCATATCTCATGCAAACGTTTGTTAACATATATCACATATAACTATAGGCTAATAATTCATACATCAGAAGGAGAATCACCTTCAGATATTTTTCACCTCTGTCATTTAGGAACATCTCAAAAATTGGATCCAGATACATCGTTGATAATATTATTTTCATACAGGTACGCAAGCTGCAAAACTAAACAGTTTGACCTCAATCATATACAAGTATGTAAAATTGCATAAAATACACATAAATGTAACTATCACATACAAATACATACAAAATTCATAACCCTCAAGTTATGCACTTGCACCATTCACAAATCTTTGATACTAACATTGCTCAGAGTCATCGTGTTCGTCAAACTTCAAGATACATGTAGGCTGTAGGAGCCATCTCCGTTTTCATTCACCACATCGAAATATTCAGCGATAATATAAAAAATGCAGGGTTTTACTTTCAAAATACTTTCTTCTATCGCATTTGGACATTCCTTTCAATATATCAGAGATTTCCCTCTATCAAGCCCTTACACCATTTACAGCTGCACACTTAAAGCGAGTGAATGGACATACTTTATGTCGATAGATACAGTGATACAGGAACATTATTGCGTAATAGGCTGTATTTACTTATAGAGCGAGTGAGTAAAAGATCTGGAATCTTATGGAATGCGCCGGAAGCCTTCCTTTAGCTGCATTGCATTTGCTTGGATGTTATGATATTGCAGATGGTTTATTGTAAATCAAAGGGCGTGTTGTTTTCTACTACGGAAAACGTAGAAACCTTTCAATAAGGCGGGCACATGCATGGGAACTCACGCACAAGATGAAAAGGAGTGAAGTTGGTGAGGCGCTTTTGTGGGTGGACAAAATGCTGGCTGGAATTTAGGAGGTTACACTTGTGAGCTCTAGTGGGCCTGTAAAGGCTATAACGCGATTTCTTAGGCAATGCTAATCAGATTTATCTAGGGCAGAAAGCTATCAGTTGGTACAGAAACATGTATCAAAGACAACAGAACCATCCAAGTCTACAAAAACGATAACACGTATCACGCTATTTACAGTTATATTATCGTAGATGTTTGATTTCCTTTGCACAACCTATTTGGTTTTGAAAAATAAGATATCTCAAACACAAGACAGAATGTGTCTGTCTCGGAATCAACCTGAGGGTCACGAAAAAAAAAACATGAGTTGGGCTTGTAACTACATTCATCCTAACTTTTAGTCATCCTTTGCAGACCGAGGGTAAGGGACTGAATATGAGAGGAGGGCTGGGCTAGAAGGAGAAGGGAGATGGGGTGGGAGGGGGGATAACAATTCAACGCAAAACTGGTCACTGAGTCAAATAAATAACAAGAACAACTAAAAGAGCTACAGTTATTACTTCCCACGAAGTTAAAATACAAGTTTTCCAGAAAATCTTTTCCTTCTATAACTTTTCATGCAGGTTCTAGAATCACACAACAACAACAACAACAACAACAACAAACAAACCGAAAGTGATTTATGATAAAAATATATTATCTGCTTATGCATGACCAACCATAAATGAACAACAGTCACTGGATGTAATATCACTGACATGTAGATATGCCTGGTAAACTACTACACAGAACAGGTGGTTCATGGCGTAAAATAATAAACAAACAAAAACTAACATCAAAGAAATCAACAGTAGAGCAAAACACACACACACACATAGGCACGCACGCGCGCACACACACATAGGCATGCACACGTGCGCGCGCACATACACACGCGCACACGCACACACACACATATATACAGACAAATGCTACATGTACACGCTCACATCCCTCTGTAAATACAAAATCCAGTGTACACGCATTGAGTGTCATGAGAAACAGTACGATATTGTACGCGGATAGAGCAAGCACCACAAGCATCGATCCTGCAGTTGTTCAGCTTTCTCTTCACAACCTACCCTGAAATAAAGGTACTCAACTTCTCACTGAAATACTAATGATGTGTATTAGTGTCACAATATCATTCACGTCCCTGTGTCAGTTAACTTGGTGATTGACACATGGTATATACATGTTACACCCTTACAGAATAATAATATATATAATTCATTCATATTTTTTTTTTTTAAATCAAACGAACAAACAAACAAAAAGCACAATGATGCATGCATGTAAAAGTGTGGTATGCATTCAGTAATATATATATATATATTCAGTAAAATATATATGTATTATAGGACAGAGAAATATGTTTAGAGGGTTTATTATATTATATATTATAATTATTATGATATTATTATCCACATCTTCAGAATAGATGCTCACATAGAAAAATACAATATTATATGGATTAATTCTTGTACATGGTAATAATAATATTATACAAAACTATCATACAGTTTGTATAAGTTTCCATGCTCCAGGGGAGAATATCATGAATTAACAAGTTACCTGAAAATGGCGAAAGAGACAGATTTGTTTCCCTTAGATGTGCAGTAATTTGTCGTCTCAGAGCCAATAGCACTAACAGTTCATATTCGACTAAGCACAGATCTGGAAATCCAAGGCGGAGTGTTTGTACCCCCTACTGAAAATAAACACCACGAAATCCCATAACACCAGGTTTGAACGCCAAAGTTCGGGAAAAACCCGATGCCGGAAGTACGTCTAACTTTTTCTTACGTCATTAAATCATTAACACTACTCAATACTACTATTATTTGGAGGCCATCTAGGTTCAATAGGCTTCCAGTGAAGGGTTTTAGTGACATATTCCCTCCACGCCGTAACAGGGTCAAATCGAAAAGGGAGTCAAATTTGTGAAAAGTTTGGAGTGTTTGTATCCCCCTGCTAAAAATAGACGCCGGTATTTCCAACCTTTCGCATGGTCGGAATAAATCTATTAAAACACGTAACCATTCAAATGAAGGCTTAATCTATAAGCTGGTGATACTTGCACTGCTCTGACCTTGTTTTTTTTTTCCCCCCACGACGCAGGCTATGGACAATGGCCATTCCATCCGATGTCAACTAATGTTTTCAACTTAACTACATTCAATATAAAACTTTCTCATATCATAATTGTCCAAATATCTTTTCTGGAGGATCAGTGAAATACGCCTTACCATCTCTTTTCATGTGGTTCATCACTGGGACTGTCTATTGCTTGTAAACGTAATTTCATCGCTCAGCGTCCTAGAAATAGCGTGTTCATTCTGCCAGTCTCTATTTCTATGAATAACTAACCTTCTTTTCCGTCTCTGGATTTTAAAAAGATTTTTCCGGTCACAATTTCATCTACAATTTTATCATTTTCATTCATTTCTACTTTTCAGGACTGTGGCATTAGTGAAAACGTCAGGGTTTATTCTCACGGTTTTGTTTTGTTTGTTTTGTTTTGTCTTTTCCAAATATGTCTTTTTGTACTTACAAATAAATTTGATATATTTACTGGAATATTCACTTTCATCCCCATTTTCCGTTTGTTCTTGAAGGGGGACTGAAGGTTTAAATCTCTGCTGTTAATTTTCGTTATCTGTTGGGGCGTGGCCTTCCAAAAAGATGGGCTAATTACTGTACAGATAGAGTACGGCTCTGTTGACAAATAACCGGACAATTAAAGGTTATGAGTTTACAAAACAAGCAGCTTTATATGAACACAACATTAGAGTAACAAAAGAGGCCACTCTCAAGCAAGGTAAGAAAGGCATCACACACGTGTTCTAAATATCTCATAGTCAACAAACGTAATGTAACAAACATAATGTATAGTTTTTCAAATCTTTCTATTGTGCTAGATTACTAGGATTACGGAAAACAATAAGATCTAAAAAAAAAATTAAAATATCAACAGAAAACAAAACAAAACAAAATAAAATCATCACATACTTCAAACTTTTAATACATCAACCAAACATAAAATGATCTGTTCCATTCAAATTGCAAAGTTACTCAGAAAAGACCTGATCCTAAAAATTTACTGATCATAGACATTCCTTTTCATGCTCGTTTTTCAGGTGAATGAAATACGCAAAATTTCTCAAGCAGACTCAACAGCTTCAGGAAGAGTTTTCTTTGAATCCTTCTAAGCGTGGGATTTGCTTGGCTGGGATTGCAGGGCTTATTATGTGACCAGCAAGAAAATATATATGCATGGGGATCGAGAAAATCTCCACCAGGAGGTTGAAAGACGTGTGCAGAACGTAACACATAGTGAGATATTTTGTGAATTTCTCAGGGAGGCGGATCCCACATTTTGCATGGACAACAGCGTCTCTGCCCACTCAAGAACCGACTTTTAGAATATAAAATATTCTAGTTACTCTATTGTGAGTATGAGTAAAAGCACTTACATGAGGTCTTAGTTTTCTTTCGTCCCGTTCCGAGAAGGCCAGAAATTTAAGAAGTCAGAAAACTACTGAACCATTGAAAAAAAAAAATTCTTTCAGTTCCTCCGAATGAGATTCGAATCCCTGACATATTCATCAAAAGGCAGATGGCCAACTACTGAACCACGCTGCCCCCTGCACAATTTTTCTCGGGCATCAGTTCTCTAAGGATTCTTCGAATAGAAATGCCAGATAATCAATATTCAAAACCCGTTTCATTTTACTTTTGATTGTGTCCCTTCACTGAGATTTAACTTTGAACTGTCAAAATCGACTGATGAAGTAAAATGTAGGAACAACTAAGTCCCACTAACAAAAGAATTGAACTCATCTACTGCAACACCTGAGAACTCATACAACTATGATGACTTTCAAAAATATGGTAAAGAGAGCGTCGGCAAACTTTGGAGACCATCGTCGCCATATCAATTTCCCTGAACACCACCACAAACTAAAGGTATCATCTACATCACACTTTCAACAACAGTGTATCGGCAACAATCCTGACCCACAGCTATCTGTTAAAAGCAGGTATGCCCTGCTCTTAGATTAAATCAACTAATCAAACATCACAACCCTTAGAAAATCAAAATAAATGATAATTATCATTATAAAAAAAATAATAATAATAATAAAAATACAAAAAAAAAAAATAAAAAAAAAATTCTGGATTCGTGCATAAAATCTGATGATTTATACAGTAAGACCATACATAAACTATCCCTCTCCTCATTCCATTGTACAACATGAGTGTTTATCAGAACATACTCTTAGTAAAACAACAAAGAACAGAACATTGTGATTATTTCATATGGGGCTCGCATTGATATCGTGATATACTTGTTATAGCACCTATTACCCATAGCCTTTACATGCATACAATTATTCATCAGGGTACGAGTACGTGTCTATCATTCCTTTAGTCCAACAAGTTATAAAGTTTTACTCTGGGCAGCAAGATATAAAAATGAAGAAAGCAAATAAGCAATAACATCTACTGAGCTCCTGGCAGTTCATGTAGACTTTGTAGGCTTTACAAATTACCCATCATATAAACAAATTTTTGTCAACACCTCAATTCAATGCCTTAGAAATGGTATAGAAAGCGTGGAGAGAGAGAGAGGAGAGAGAGAGAGAGACACACACACACACAGAGACACAGAGAGAGAGAGAGGGGGGGGCGACAGGCGGTGGTCCAGAAATACCCCACCAAAAAAAAGAAAAAACTCCTATTTTTCGTTGTATTCATATTTCTCTTTTGGTTCTCTCTCTCTCTCTCTTCTCCCTCTTTCTATCTCCCCGTTTCTCTCTTACTCTTTCAATCTACTTATCTGTCCTAGCTCTCTCCCACCTTAATTTATATCAGGACAACTTCTGGAACACCAAGAAACAAAGATTGAAATTCAAAGATATGACATCATAAAAAAGATTATGACTAAAAGATGTGTAGGTATAAAAGCTTTAAGTCTATGTTAAAAGCGATACCTAATTAGAATAAAAATCCTTGTTTACTAATATCAGCTTCCTCTGAAATCCTCTGTTCAATATGACAAATTTAAATGAAATGTGTCGACGTTTGTTGCCTGGCCTATTATAAATGCCATTATCTGATGATGAGAGGGTTAAGTTAACCTTAGCAATAACCCCTTATATCACTCCTCTTTCTTAATTCTAAAAATTAATATAATTAACCGTTATGCTACCAATATGAATAATGTAAATTAATTGCATAATGATGAATTAACAGAAAAAAAAATCAATAAGACAAAAAGAGCAGTTTATGAGATTCTTTATAAGCAAAACACCATCTTGACTTTTAGCTGACTAGAATCTCACCACCGTTTCCAACAAAACACAAACATCTTTTTTTCCCCCTTTCTGAAGAACGTTATTTCTTTCCTTGAGAGCCATCTTCAGGCAGTTTTATAACAGAAAAGACAAAGAAATCATCCCGTTTGTTTGACCACATAAAATAGCCTATCGTAATTGCATGTGGTACCAGGCGTCCCTTTAAACAGGCCAGATAACCCGATTCATTGGAGACTGGCAATAAATTGTGGCTCTAGAAGTAAAGTGTTCCAACTTCAACAGTTTTGTTTTGTGGTTTGGACAAATTCATTCTGAGACGACGAAATTGCAGTGAGCGAAACTCAGATCGGATGACGCCTGCCGAACTCGCCATACACTTTTCTCACAGATTTGGCGGCTTTTTCTTAATTTGGCTATTTTTTAAAAAATGTTTAGTGTTTTTCAATTTTTTAAATATTTTTATTTATTGATTGATTTATTTGCATAGTACTTGGATTTGATGAATGTTTTGACGTCAGTGATTTTGTTTTTATGAATTACTATCTCATTTTGGAAATTCTGATTCCTATGAATAATTTTTGTTATTAAGTTAACAAATTGAGCCTTTGTTACAGGTTTTGGCACAACGACACCTTAGATCTGGTCGATGTAAACGTCCAGCCTTCAATGACTGCCTGGTGTTTGGCCTGTCGTAAGGACGCCTAAGCTATTCTTAATAACCAAAGACGACAAAGAGGATTCCTTTTAGTGTGAGTTCAAAGTCTACATGACTTAACAGCTTAAAGTCCCAAGAAACCTCCAGCCGTCCTTGTGTCTAGTACAAAACCATTGCCTTACGTCAGTGATGTTATCCAGTAACAAGTTTTACCAGCTACTGTTGCAAATGAATGGGATGCAGTAAAACAAATTGCTTCTAAAACCGGTATCTCACACAACTGTATACAGTAATCTATCTCTATTTAGTGATATTATCCAATGAGTCGTTTTAGTAAGTTCTTGCTACATATCCATAGATGTGTAAATAAGTAGTCTATATCGTGGCGGGGATCCAGGGTTCATACTTTCCTTGTCTTACTTTTGTAGATTACTGTTAATTCCTGATATCGAACTTGATTTCACACATACCTGTAGCCTGACTGTTTAGAAAACACCAGAACTGCAACGGATTGCTGCATAGGTACATATCCCAAGACTGTTGTAGATCCACAGATGTTTAACATTACTATATAGTGGCCAGTACACTGGGCTGTCACAGTACTTGTATAGATAACTGTTTTCCTGCTTGTCATAGATTATTATATTGGCTGACTTTTCACACAAACCAAAAACAGGGCTATACTCCATGCCTTAGATCCATTTACAGATGTAAAACAAGTTGCAGTATAACGGCCAGGACACTGGGTTGACACAATACTTCAAAGCACGTACAGGCGACTGCAGATCCAGAGATGTATAACAAGTTGCAGTATAACGGCCAGGACTCTGAGCTGACACAATACTTCAAAGCACGTACAGGCGACTGCAGATCCAGAGATGTATAACAAGTTGCAGTATAACGGTCAGGACTCTGAGCTGACACAATACTTCAAAGCAAGTACAGACGACTGCAGATCCAAAGATGTCTAACAAGTTGCAGTATAACGGTCAGGACTCTGAGCTGACACAATACTTCAAAGCAAGTATAGACGACTGCAGATCCAAAGATGTCTAACAAGTTGCAGAATAACAGCCCGGATTGATACAATACTTCTGTCGATAACTGTTTTCCTGCTTTTCCTAGAATATTATCTTGGCTAATAACTTTTCACATAAACCACAACAGAGGTAGCTTGCAGCAGATCCATAGATGTTTAACAAGTTGCTGTATAGCGAACAGGACACTGGGCTGATACAGAACATATAAGGATTACTGTTTTTTCAGCTCTCTGTTGGCTGACTCATCATTATAATATCAGAATAGGGAGAGACTGGTGTCGTTAGAAGTATTGCCCTAAATGCATTCTCAGCAGCTTTTACACAGATATGAGCTACAGTAATTGTAGAAGACATTCACTCTTCTTCATCCTTGTCTTTCAGACCGGCTAACACATTGTCGTACACACTCATCTTAGAGGAGGAGACTTGCTCAAATGTCATTGGACGTCGAGCAGATGGATAGACCAATGGCTGAGGTTCTGGGAGGTCATCGTGGGTCATCTGGCGAGAAGAAGAGGAGGACGAGTAGGTGTTGAAGTGGGACTGCTGTTGTTGTTGTTGTTGATGATGTTGTTGTTGCTGTTGGTATTGGTAGGGGTTGCTGGCGGTCTGGCGTTGCAGGGAGTAGGTGTTGACAGTGCGGGGGGCGTAGAGGTCGGGAGTGCCTTGCCTGGAGCGCTGCTGGCGTTGGTATTGCATCTGCTGCTCGTGGTACGACTGTTTGCCTGCTGGGATCATGGGCGTGCGTTCCACGGGGTTGTCGTAGTCGAAGTCCTCCTCAGTAACGAATCTCTGCTGCTGGAATTGTCCAGACTGACCTTGAACTTGGCTCTGACCTTGACCCTGACTGGCAAAACCTTGACCTTGAATAAGGTAACCTCTCTGAGCTGGGGTATCAACATTCAGGGTGACAGTGTGGACATTCTTGGCTTGCTTGTTGACCCGGGCATACTCCACTGAATCCTGCTGTCGCTGGCTGTCGCCACCGACGATATGAGTGACGGGGATTGACCGCAGGGTGGAGTACTGAGATCCAGGGATGGATTCACTGTAGCCCGATTCGGTACCTCCGCTGATCATAGAGACGTTCTTTGGATAGGCGTAGTTCGGATCTATGGTGCTGCTTGTCGAGCTTCCACCCCCGGAGTAGATAACCTGGCTCGACCCACCTCCTGCATAGGCAGATTGAACTCCGCCTCCGTGGCTGGCAGAATAGGATGACTGAACTCCCCCGTGGCTGGCAGAGTGGGACTGGCCCGTTCCATAACCCTCCAGTATCTCGGGAGATGGGAACGGCCTGTCTTTAGGGGTGATACGGATGCCGCCGGTACCAACTTCAGATCCTACGACAGCAGTGCGAGCACCAGGTCCTCTTGGATCGTGACCTTCACCCCAGTAAAGGGTGCCACTTCCCTGTGACGGACTCTTCCGCATCTGCGAGGCTGGAGCAGTGACAGCCAAACCCGCTTGAGACATATGTGGTGGACTTTCCCCATAAGGCCCCACTTCAGGAGCCATTGTGACCTTTTTCTGCCCGGCGGTTCCATTTCGGCGAAGAGTGGACTCCGCGGACTTGAGGGCTGAGGGACGGCCGATGCTAGCGTAACCGGGAGTCTCCCCCATGTACTCATCTGTCCATATCATTTCCTGAGAAGAAAATAATAATAATAATAATAATAAAATAAAAAAGGAAGGTACGACTATTGATTGTTGTATTGTGATGGGGTTCAACGACATATCAGCACGATTACTGTTATATGCATCAAACACGGTAAGATACGTTAACACGTCAAGAAGAAAAGAGGAAAGTGAGTGGGACAGAAGACAGGAGCAAAGAGACAGAGATAGAGAGAGAGAAAGAGAGAGAGAGAGAGAGAAGAGAGATGTCTCCCTTCGAGTGTCGAGGATGGCACTCCGTGGGAGATACCCCACCGATAATGTGCTTACGCCGCCTGCAGGTGGGAGCAAAGAACCTACTTATAAACCCCGGCCCCCGCGGGAGAGTACAAGTATGGTGAGGTGATGTAGATAACAGAGTCTGACAGGGTACGATATCGATGTTCATTTTATTAAGCAAGAACTGTCCACGTGGAGACCTAAGTTCTCTACAAGTTCAGAACAGATCTGCCTTCATTCCAATAAGGTGGAATTCAACGAGTTGTTTGTTTGACATGTTTAGATGTCACAAGTTAGAGATAATCATACAATTTGAGTCCCATTTAGGTAACACATTAGTGAATCAAAAAACCAGGCTGGATCAGAGAAAGAATGATGTAACTCCCAATAATGTAACCTGAAAATGTCTGATATTTTTCGTGCTAAGTTAGATTTTCCCGAGGAAGATTTAGAAAACGTTGATTCTTACTAGCTTGTTCGGTAATTTTTAACTTCTCGTATTTCGTTAAATGAAACTACTGAAACGGATACTTCTCCCTTCTCACCAAACATATAACAAAGAAGATGAACAACAGTATTCTGTAAGATTTAAAATGTATATGAAAATTAGTTGATTTTTAACGTTTTGGTACAAAGAAATTCTACCCCCTTCTGACCAAATGTCGCATAGGAAGAAAATCACACTTTTCAAGAGAGCCCCCTCCCCCCCCCCCCCCTTTTCAAAAAAAAAAAAAAAGTTTGAGCTTGCTACTTAGTAAATAACATATAATACATCAGAAAGGATTAGATAACATAACCTTTTTTTTTTTCACATAAGTAAAATTTTTTGTACAATGTAAAAGCTGGGTTCAAAATCATATAAACAAATCGTAAAAATTATGCATAATGTTAAATATCAATCATATATTCACCTGGATTTAACAAATCATCTGTTCAAAAAAATCATCCTTATTTTTCAAGATACTGACACGGAACAAAGAACACAGAATGTGTCCTAACATATAAAATCCGAATGTGACAAATATATAATATATATATTATTTTACTTTAATATGCATATGCAACGTTTTGCCAGATGAGGGCATATGCAACGTTTTGCCAGATGAGGGCAAAAATTCAAATTTAATACGAAAACTATAGAGTGTCTTTATCGTTGACAAAAAAAGTGCAGGCCTATCGACAAAACAAAAACAAACCAACAAAATCATCCTTATTAGATAATGCACCTGAATAGAACAGATACTGCAAAGAGAGGAGAAGACTGTAAAGGTAAGGAAGGAATTAGATGAAAAAAGGTAACCAGACTAGAGAAATTTACCGTTTGGACAGCCTGGTCCCTGGTGCCGTAATAGAAATAGGCATACAAGCAGACCAGCAGACACACGATGACTCCCACTATGCCGAAACCGAACATGATGCCTCCAATAACACGTAACCTGTAGGGATTGGAAGGGGGAACAAAGCAGTCATAATGCAACTTTACAACAGAAATGTCACTTCACAGCAGTGTGTGTCAGTACTGCTTCTATGCTATGCAGTCTGTCCAGAGTGGACAGGAAACCAGTTATAATATGCCATATACGTGTTACTAATACTGCTTTTCCAGCGAGATGCGTAGATGTTGGTTGAGGCACGCAGGTCTGTAGAGAGAAGAACAGAATCCAGAGAAAAAGATAAAAGGTAAGTTAAGGTAAGATAAGATAAGGTAAGGTAGGGTGAGATAAGGTGAGGCAATGTAAGGCAAGTTCTGCTAGAGTAAGATAAGACAAGATAGGGTAAGGTAAGGTGGATGGGGTAAGGTAAGGTAAGGTAATGTAAGAAGGTAGGGTGAGGTAATATGGGGCAATGTAAGGTAAGTTATGATAAAGTAAAATAAGACAAGATAAGGTCAGGTAAGTTAAGGTAACTTAAGGTACGTCTAAGGTAAGGTAAGAAGGTAAGGTAATATAAGGTAAGTAAGGTAAGGTAAGGTAACGTAGGGTGAGGTAAAGTGAGGCAATGTAAGGTAAGTTAAGGTAGAGTAAGATAAGACAAGATAAGGTCAGGTAAGGTAGGGTAAGGTTAGGTAAGGTAAAGTAAGATAAGATAAGGTAGGGTAGGGTAAAGTAAAGTAAAGTAAAGTACAGCAACGCAAGATAAGGTAAAGTAAAGTGGACGCAGGCATGGCTGACAGGATGAAATAAAAAGTCAGCTAAGGTGAGACTAGTCAAGGTAACGCAAAGTACGTTACGACAAGACCAGGCGAGATTCAGTTCCCTCTACTCACACTGTGCTGCCGACGCCTCCGCCAATAGCCATGAGCACCATGCCCAGGATGATGAAAATGATAGCCACGGCCAGCAGGGCCGTCAGCACTCGGCGGGGGATCAGCCAGGTGTGGTGCCTCTTCAGCTGCAGCTTGGCGGCACCGCTGTTGCTGCCGCTGCTGCCTGTGCCGTCATCGTCATCCATCAGGAGACACATGGTGGTGGTTGGGGCGGTTGCAGATGCTGGTGATGAGGATGAGGTTCGGACTGGTATCAGGGATTTAGATAGTGGTTGTACAGATGGGTTTCTCCAGGGAGATCAGGGTTTAGATCTCAGGGCGCCGCGAGTGATGTTGTATGATCTACCTGTAGAGAAAAAAAAAAAAAAACAGAAAAATATGAAAGATTTGTTATGTGGCTTTTTTTTTTTTTTTCGAGGATCACAGAAGTTTTTTTTTTTGTCTAGTTTTATGTAGTTTCAAAAGCATCTGTATTAAAGTGATGGCATTCTCTGCCTCTGCTCGCAGTCTTTTATCGATGATTTTGTGCTCCTCATCTCAATCTCAAACGTTCCGCTTCTCTCCCCCTAGTCCCCTCTTCTCTCTCTCTTTTCTCTATGTGTTGTGTGTGTGTCAGAGAGAGAGAGAGAGAGAGAGAGAGAGAGAGAAAGAGAGTGTCTGTGTGTGTGTGTGTGCGCGCGCGCGCCCGTGCGTGCGCGCTTGCTCTCTCCTCTTGTCACTAATTTGATTGATTTCTTACATTTAAATACAGTGATTAGATTTGTTCAGGTTTCGCTAGCAGTTACCTCGGCCACTTGATTAACCTATTAATTTTCCTTGATTTTTAGTTATTTATTATTGTGAACCAGATCAGAAAGGGTGTACAAATGTGTGTTCAGTCGGAGTGATATTGTAACGACATAGCTATGCAGGCCCTTCGGTTAAATCACTGAACAGTTCCATCATCTAAGTGAGAAAATGGTAACATAACGATGATACCGGCAGTAAAAAGAAAGCAGTAATGATCATAATAATTATTATTATAGAATCTACTTACGAAATCTTCCTCGCCGTCATTATCTTTGAGACTGTAATCTCAACTATTCTTCCTCAGTTCAATGTATGGCTAAGTGCACATTTTCTTCACTGCTATTTTGACATTGCAGTAAGAGTCAAAAAATGCGGAAAGCGAAGAAATTAGGTCAAGCAAGCATTCTCAACGTTTAAAGCACTAAAAAAAAAAAAGTACTTAACTTTTCTTCTCTTTCAGACGTTTAGCTTTCATCCACACCTTAATCGCTACGCTAACTGGTCTCAAGGAATCCTCGCTTTCTCCATTCATAAAATCGCCCCCGTAAGCTTTGACAGCTTACCTACAACACACGTATAGAACTGGGATCAACTGATTGAAAAGCTGGGTATTTTACACAGTGAGTCACGGAATTAGGGCAGCCTTATATAAACTAAATAGTACCTGAATGTGCTGTATCAGGCTTTCTTCCATACAATTAAAATTTTATTTGAGATCTATTAACACTGAAGTATATATTATGACAGTGAACAATTTGAATGGAAACTGGTGACAGGGAAGTGCGTGTTGAATTCTTTTTGTGAATAACGAAGATGTCTAGTTTCTTAGTGTTCTCATGTCTCTAAGGTGTCAATGATCCTATGAAAATTGAAACTAAATGGGATATCCAGAACGCGCGATATTCTGGTACATTGCAACTGGACCTTTATCGCTACACATTGCCATCACATATTCAGCATAATGACATGCATGTCATTAGATTATGGGTAGCTGTGAGTCCGTGATTGATGAACATCCTAAATCGAAGGTCTATGAATCAATCGAATCGATCAATCAGTCAAATTGGCATGCAGACATTCATATATCTCCAATCCTGATAATTATGCTTATTAAGCGGAATCTGTGAATAGTTTCTGAACTGCATCGATCTATCTTTTCCCATACAGGTATGCCTATATTATATACGCACTATTGCTGTAACGAAATAAACAGCTATATCTCTGTTTCCACACAATTAAGAAATCTGGAACGGTAGATCGGTAAGACATTTCATACACGCAAGCATCTAACTGGAGCACTTCTAAGTTCTGAAATGACTGGCTATGAAAAGGATTAATGGGGCACGCTCTATATACGCAGACTTAGCGAGTATAATAAAGTCAACCAGCACACTTGAACTGGTTCTGAACAGATAATGGAGGCCTGATTTAAGACATCGCCCGCCAAAGGCGAATTTTTCACATCTTTCTCTTTGTGCTCTTTCTCCGCTGTATCTTGGCAATGATTTTTGTGGAAGAATAATGAAGAAAGCTCCTCTTTACCAAATAAGACATACTATAGGACTTTGTTTTGTTTTTCTGTCTCCTCTGACTTGAGGCTAACACGAGGCAACTAAAACTATACAAATGAGGGCGCCTCTCTGTTCAAAGATTGCCATCGTTGTTTGGGAGATTCAGGCACGCAAAAATCAGAAAGATTCACAACAAACAGGAAGGAAGCATAATGTGATCTATTGTTCTAATCAGGACCGTCGGCGTGGAGAGACAGGAATTGGAGATAGAGGCGGTGAACTAGGGAGAAAAAACGGAAATCCATGGCTAAAATAGCCTAATATTGAGCCTGAACAACTAGACGTATGTCTATTCCTTTGTTTTGGTTTATAACTGTATTCAACGCCCCTTTTAGTAGACAGGAAAAGCATTTCACGGCATCCTGTCTTCTATCCCGCTCTTTGTCCTCTCTTCTTGACATGTAAACGTGTCTCACCGTGATTGACACAATTTTAGCCGTAATCGTGCCGATGTGTCGTTAAACCCCAAGACAACAACAACACGACACAACACGTGTTAGATTCAGATGCTGTATAAAATCGAGACCATTAGATCGATCGACGTTCGTTATGCTTTCAATCATCTGAAGATGGTTATCTCGAAAGACTAGCAGTAACAGAAGTTCAATATTAATTCATGAATAAAAACAACACTGATTTGGAACAAACAGCCATCTCATGTTCACCATTTGCCACCTTTCACCTTTCTGGAGCCCGCTACAGCCTTTGAAACCAGATGATTTGATGGTAACATTATTTTAAATCAATATTGACATTCAAAAACTATAAAATCAGCTGCAAAGAATGCATACATTCGTCATCAAGCTTATGTAATATTTTCTCGTGTAAAGTAGCTACGACTTCAATTCGTTACAATATCAAGAAGCTTTTCTATATAATATGCATTATTTATGTTCATTTTTAAAACACGCTTTCATAATCTCATGTCTTAAACAGTTTAACAGCAGTTAAGTTACAGAACAAAGCAGCATTGTGGTTACATAAGACAGCATAGTTTCAAGTTTGTATACATACATGTAGTGTTTATCTATTAACTATATGTGTCTCTTATTTTCATGTTTTATTTGTCTCAGTGTTCCTTTTGACAGACAGGAATAGATCTAGCATTAAACCAACGTTAACATGCGTAAAAGATAAAGATGCTACATAAATTCATTACTATTGGTACTGTACTAATGAATTTATAACTGCCAATTCTGAGGTGGATATTGATACAGCGCGGGGTCCCGTGAGTTTCAAACGTTCTGGTAAAATGTCGCCAGTGCAGAAACGTTGGAGAACCGCTGTTCTATGGGGCCCTTGTTAGCATAGGATGAGAATCTCCCTATGTAACAAGCCCACCTCGTTCGGGAGTGATGGATTAGGAACGGAAAGGGAAAGGACCAAGACTCGCCATGGAATATCTGCCTGGTAACGAGACAAACTAGTGACAGATTATCGATGACAATGACATAACGGAAAATTAATGTAAAGAGGAGGAAAATGAAAAGAAGAAACCCGCATGCTCTATCCCTCTTTTCTTTTCTTCTTTTCTTGTTTGTTTTTATTCTTTTTAACATTCTCTCCTCTCTCTCTCTTTCTCTCCATGATCTTGCTATTTCATTATCTCTTATCGATCTTCAGATCAATATCTCTAATTTAGAAACGATCGACATATATTTATTTATATATGCGAGATGGCCGGATGGTATGTAGACAATTTTCAATAATTTCTCCTCCCTCTCTATTCCCCGCATATTTCCACATCCATCCATCCATCCATCCATCCATCCATCCATCTATCTATCCATCTATCCATCCATCCATCCATCCATGCAGCCATCTAAGGAAATAAAAGACAAATCAAGCCCATATTCATCTCTGATTTAATGTCCTCGATCCAGTACACGAGATGTAAAATACAACCTGTCACACGATCCTGAACAAACAGAAAAACAAAACAAAAAGTCACAAGAAGCAAGCCAGCCTATTGTTTGTTTTAGAACATGAAACGGTAAGTTTATCAAGGCCTTGGATCTTGTTTACTTGAGTGGGTGAGGATGACTGATCCATGTTTACGAACAAGAGACATAAATTTACGTATCCCTGTACACAGTTTTCCCCTTGGCTTGAGAGTTCTTTTGGCACATCTATCGAGCCCTTTTGCGTCATAAGTTGCACGAGTGTTCTGTAACGCAATACTAGTGTGCGAGGCGATCTGACGTCAGCAAACACATGACTCAATCGAGTTGTAATATTTTTCGAGAGTTTTAGAATCCTGTAACTATACAGCGCGGCAAGCAAAACACAATTTGAAAAGTGCAGTTAATCGACCAACCAACCAACCAACCAACCAACCAACCAACCAACCAACCAACCAACCAACCAATCATTTCATCCATTCATCCATCTATCCATCCATCTTTCCATCCATCTGTCACTCAGTAATTAATCAATCGATGACTCTCTCTCTCTCTGTCTATCTATCTATCTATCTATCTATCTATCTATCTATCTATCTATCTATCTATCTATCTATCT